>CAEFZX010019977.1:0-93998 GCA_903066825.1 Alfaro cultratus | reverse complement strand
TTTTCTTTGTGTGTTTAAGAAGTTTTGCTCATTTGGACACAGTAGAGAGCCCTCAAATAAAGGTTCTTATTCACATATTTCTTTATACACAAGAAATAGATCCTCAGATCATTGAATTAGAACAAGAAACTATAACTTTAACTTGACTCCAGGCTAAAAGTAGAATTCCACCAAGGGTTGGTTGTTGCTCATTTTTAAATACTCCACAGCTTATACAAAGCTTTTCAACCCTATTCTTCCAAGTCTTTTAAATGGGCTACTGAGAGGATCATTTTGATTTAATTAAAAATAGCGATCAAGTTTTAACACCTGCCACCTATCTTCTTGTCGTTAGGGGTAATCCCAACAATGTAAATCCATTACATTTCTGCCAGAGGTGACAAGTTTCAGAATCTAAAACCTCTCAGCTGGATTTGCTGCCATCATCGCTCGACACCATGAAAATGGAGGAGAAACATATTGCAGACAGAAATACCTTTAAACATGGACTTCCTGTATTGAAAAAAACAAAAAAGAATCTCAGTACAATAAATTTGATGTCACACAGATTATCTTGCCACATCTGTTGGCATATATAAAAATGACTTTATGCGGGTTTGAATATGAAGAGAATAAAAAGTACCCTTAAAATGTCAAAATGTTCCAAACAATTATCAGCCGTGTGTATAAGAAAATAGGTCAGATTGTCGTCACTTGGCGCCACTTTGAGCATTTAGCATGCTGATGTGAGTGAAACTTTTTCAGAGCATGTGCCTAACGTAGTATGAGACTGTGTAATGTCATTTAGTCAACCCAGCAACATCTGAGTAGTACTTGCATGAACAGTGATGTGTATGTATTAGACTACAATACTCCTACATAATCCAGGACAATGGTGGCAAAGGGTGATAGGAGTTTGTCCCTCAATCGGTGGGTTGCTGGTTGTAGACCCGCTCCGGCCACCTCTGTCATAAAATGTTCGCCACAAGAACAAAGCTGTGTTGCTGATAAAATCTGAAGTATTTTTAAAAGCTGAAGTCTGAATGTTTCAGTTCTCCATCACAGTTTTGTGTGAGAGAGAGCTGAAACACTGAAGGAAAACCTACTGCAGGAAGTACCTCACCAAGAGTAACCCCTCTGGTATCGTAACACAAAATGGGAAAAAAAGAGGACAGAAAGAAAAGTATAAAGCGAGCCAAAAAAAGAAAAAAGAAAAATGGAAGATGACTGTGGAATGATTGCTAATGTCTTCTGCAGAACCTGGCCCCCAGACGTTGCTGTAATTGGTGCGAACTTAGAAGCTGGATCTTTCCCGCTTTGCCCCGGTGTTTCTTTTCCCTTCTACTCCTTTTCATCCTTCAACCTACAGGTCAGCCCGCAGCCTGTTTTTCTGTCTTTAAACGCTTCTATCTTCTTCAATCGCAGCAGTGAGTTGAGAACTGAAAACAACGTTAGCGTTGAGGGAAGGCCTCAGGTTGTTCCATTCAAAACGTAAAGTCAGCAGAGTTTCTAAATGAACGCAGCCGAGCCAAGATCAATGTCAGTGAAGAAATGCAGGTGGTAATTTCATGACCACTGCCTGCCAGACTTTCCACATCAGATCCTCCTTTGTACTTAATGTGCTGCTTACTTCGCCAAAAGCCAGTGGGGCGAGCCGGCTGCATAGTCGTTGTCATCTTCTTGTGCATCCAACTAGATTATCGTTCACCTGCTGAAAGTTCATAAGTATGAATATATTTCCACACACATCCAGTCTGGTTTAACGCCCTATAGAGGTCGCAGTGCAGCAGCAGCTTCTGAGGGCCTCTGAGGCATGAGAACCTTTAAGACCTATGGATTTACAGCAGAAAGAGACGAGATAAGCTCGCTTAGCAGCACATAAAGACTGGCTACAGGAGGAGAGGACGCAGCGACTTAGACGGATTATTCGCCAGCTATACGATCCGTTCACCGCCGCCTGTGAGGCCCGCTCACCTTCCTACGCTGTGGGTGTGTGTGTGTGTGTGTGTGTGTGTGTGTGTGTGAGGGTGGGCTTTTGTTCTTGGAGGTCTGTGAACACGGGGGCTGATTTATGGCATGAGTCTGGGTAAAGGAACGTATAGGAAGGCGCCGTTGTGAGGAATGGAGTAGATACGATGTTTGCAACCAACGTTTCAGACTAATATGTACAATATGACCCAACGCTTTGATTTTAAGGTAGGAAAGTTACATGATGGTGAACTAATAAAACAAATGAACAGAGATGCAACATATTTATCATGTAAAAAATTCCATATTTTTCCACAGTCAGAATTCCAGAGTAATCACATTTTTTTTACTACTGAGCTTTAAACATATGTAAGAACCCACAAACTGAAAGGAAGAAAAGGAGGAAAGGAGAGAGGGAGCAAGGAAAGGAAGGAGGGAGGGAATGAAGAAGGAAGAATGGAAGGAAGAGAGGAAAGAAGGACAGAAAGGAAGAATAGAATGAATGAAGGAAGCAAGGAAGGAAGGAAGGGAGTAAGGGAGGTAGAAAGGGAGGACGAAAGAGAGGAAGGAGGGGAGGGAGGAAAGGACAGAAAGAAACGTGGAATGAAGGAACAACAGATGAAGGGAGGAACAGAGGGAACGAAAGAAAGAAAGACAGAACAAACGAAAGAAAAAAGAGAAGAAATAAAGAAAAAAGTCAAAGAAAGGAAGAAGAAGGGAGGAAAGACAGAAAAAATGAAAGAAAGGAATGAAGGAAAGAAGGACAGGAAAATAGAGGGAAGAAAGGAAAGAAACGTGGAAGAACAGAGAAAAAAAAGAGAGAGTGCAGGAAGGATAGAGAAAAGGAAAGATACAAGGGATGGAAGGAAGGACAAAAGGGAGGTAAATTAAAGAAAAGGAAGAATAGAAAGAAGAAGGAAAGACAGAATGAATAGAAGGAAGAAAGGAATGGGAGATACAGAGAAAGAAGGAAGAAAAGAGGTCAGGGGAAAAGGGGGGGCAAGCATGGACAAAATGAAGAATGTGTGAATGGTGATACGGTTGCTAAAACATTACGACCCATAAGTAAATAATCCAAAGATGTGAATTAGATGTTGGGGTTTCATATCCAGGCCTCTGTTGGTCTGTGTGAACAAGCAGCTGCATGTCTGTAAGTCGATTCCATGAAGGATCATCAGATGCCAACAGGCCTGCCTAACCCCTGACTCCCCTTCTGTGCCCCATCAAAAAAAGCACAACCTCGTCTTATTTAATCCAGCCCCATAATGACTGCTCTGCATCGGCCCCGCCCTCGCCGGCCCTCACGGCCCCGCCGAGCATCTCGAGAGAAAGAGCATTACGGCAAATAAATATCTCTGCTGATTAAATCATTAAGAAGCTTTTATTGACAAGCCCAACTAAAACCCTCTCCACTAAATTTGCCACATTTCCTCTTACTCTGGAATTAGCAGAAAGGATGTGGCGGTGAGGTACGCGGCGGTGGGGGCGGGGATTAACTTGTTTGGGCTGTCCGCAGGCTCAAACACTAAGCGCTCAATCAGTCAATCACCGAGATCCACACGCTCTCTGGGACTTAGCCTCCCAGATCCCCCTGACATTGACCGGGGCTGGGCCGATAAATCTATCTGCTCTCAAGCTGACCCGCGCAGCTGCTGCTGATGATCCTGTTTCTCTGTACGACCGCGCTGAGCCACGATTTCTGCACCAAAAGCAACTTGAGGTGGACCACAATATCAAACGCAAGTCTTCCAGCCATATGGAGTCGTTTTATAGAACCATCAAGTTGCCTCGGGTTGTTAGAAAAATGTTCTATCAAATATATCTTAAAAGAAACTTGACTTTGTAAGTTAAAATGTCTTGAAATTGGGTCTCTGTCTCTTTAAGAAGCTCCTGCTCTTTCTGAAATTCCGCCTTCAGGACGTCATCACAACATGGCTCCTTTATTAATCCTTTAGCAACGTTTCCGGTTCCAACCAACGTTTAGCACAGAACGGTGGTCATGCAGATTAAAGGATTTCTCATACATATGGTAAAGAATCAAGGCAACTCTCCAGGTTTGTTTTTGGTGAGAGAATGACATTATAACACGACGTAAAGCTCAAAAAAGTCAATTTTATATACTAGTGACCCTTCAAAGCACATTCCTACCATGTAAAAATAACAGACAATACACAAACTTTTCCTGAAAAGGAAAGCTACTCTTTCATTTACCAGAGTTTTGTTTTGACTTTAATTTGATAGTAAATAAGACCCCAAACTGCCAGTGACTTTTAGGATGTTATCCCACCTCATAGTCCAATAGATTCGGTTCAACTGGGAACCAAAGTTTGCAACATTTGCCCATTTTTAGCCGCTGCATTTCACTTCCTCAGTGCCCCATGTAAAACCAACCAAACCCTTTCAAAAAGCTGTTCCCTTCCCCGCCTGTGGGGGCACTACATCAAGAACCACTGAAGGAAACAACACTAAAACCTCTGAAGAAGACACTGAGCGCAACTTCTTTCTTCACAGAATGTAAACAGAAATGGAGACCTGTCACATTTTAGCAGTTTTAAGATTTCTCTTTTGTCGTTGGTAAAAGATCACGTCATTTCTGCTGCTAGCGTCTGGGTAAATTTTGGTTGTATTTACCCAGAATGCCCTGTGGTATAGTTCACTTCCTGCTTTTGGAGCGGTCTGTGGCCTGCATATGCATTCGAACCCCACCATAGTTCACGCCAACAAAGGTTTTAGGTGGACCAGAGTTCACGTTTTTGGTCCCCATGTTTGACTGCGTGTTCACACCTCCCCAAACGAACCAGACTATCAAGGCAAAGTTGGACTGAAGCAGACTGAACAGGGATGGTGTGGATGCACCTTTACTCAAAAGCAGGCTTGGCACACCCATTTATTAAACTAGGCTAAATAAAGTACAAACTTCTGAAGAAAGAGTGGCCCATTTCCTGTTCTTGTTACTGAAAATAAAAACAGGGCAACTATGCAAAACCACTTTTATGTTTCAGTTCTCCAATGAGTTACAGATAATTTTTCCCCAAAAAAAAAAAAAAAAATTCTGTATTTTATTTGTATTTGAGTAGGAAAAATAAGCAAAAAAATGTTTTTATTGATTTTTTGTTCTATTAGTTGAAATTGCGGTTACTTTTAACTCGAGAGTTTTGGCCCCGCTAGCAAAAATCCAAATTTAAGTGAACAAATGAACAAAAAACGAAAGTCCAGTCTGAACAGCAAGAGGCTTAAAGATGGAGGAAGTGTAAGTTGAAAGAGTGGCCTGTGAGCAGGTCAGTTTTCACGAGGCCTTATAGTTTTATGACTGGGCACGTAAAATCTGGTTAAACTTTGTCCAGATGGAAGGTTTCATCCTGGAAAGTAAAGCTTCTATTCCTTTATGGCAATTTCAAAAGGAAACGTCTAAACCCCGACATCCCTGCTTTAAGTTTGATTTCAGATGTTTGTTGAATTTCTCCTCCTCAGTTTTTTCCCCTCCATCATCTCAATTTCCTGCATATGAGATAGAAATTAAAGGTGCACCGATTGCGGTTTTCTGGCCGATTGCCGATCATTAAAAAGCCTGACTTGCCGATTCTGATTTTGGCTTGTACCGATTTTTTTTGTGTGTCTGAAAACTCGCAGAATATAGCGACAACATTGGCAAATTAGCGACAGTTGGGGTGACTATTGTTAACAAGTGGTTGATCTTCGGATATCAGTTCTATGTGTAGGTATTGGCCAATCAAAAGATAACCCTGGCACAAAGGGTTGATTTATCAGTTGATCACACACCTAATAGAAACATCCAAAATAATACTAATACTCAACTGGCTGAATATTGACAGAGAGCAACATTTTGGAAAGACACAAATATGCCTGTCACAATATACTGGACGATAAATTGTCCCCGTAATTATTGAGATAAACAATAATATTGTTGTTTTGAGACCATTTCAAAGTAATATATTGATAATGGGAAAATAATCAAAGTTCATCCTCTGAAGGTGAACAAACTACAACAAACTTTAATTGTAAAAAAAAAAAGAAAAGAAAAAAAAAAAGCATTTGACACTGGAAGTGAAAGATATTTTAAGTATCCAAAATAAAACACATACAACCAAAACCATAAATGAAATGGATTACGTCTCTGCAAACAAGATTGATCTTCAAACAATAATAAACAGAATGGAAGTGTTCAATTTCATTTATAATGCGATTAGTCGATTAGTTGTTTATTGTGACAGGATTAGACAGAAAAGACCTTTCTCTTTTCCATAAAGTCTTGGTGAAAACATAAAGAGATAAGTTTGCACATAAACGCGAATAAGATTCGGTCATGATGCTGCCACCACCACCCTTCCCTTCCCAGTGAAGGTGATGCGTTCAGGGTGTAATAAATTTTCTGAAATTATTCACAAAATGATTCACTATCCCTCAACACTATACGCCAGCCCCACACTGTGAATGGAGCGCCGATCCCAATCAAGCATTGCTTTTGTGGGTCACCACACACACACACACACACGCCTATATACAGGAACCATACGGCAATGATTAAGCTAATGTAGCTGTCTTACAAGCTGTGAAATACTGACAGCATTTCAACAGAATGACGGGAGTTTTCACTGTCCAAAGCGTGAGGAAAAATTGCCCTGATGCGAGCAAACTGTTGATTCAGAGCTGAAGCCAGCCATGCAGGGAAACCCAGCCAAGTTAGACAAACCTGCCTTAATTTATTTTTCTGTTAGAACCAAAGGTTGTTATTATTATTATTTTATTGTCAACGATGCCTCAATATGTATGCAATTCTATGTGTAATCACCAAAACTAGTCCATAACAAGTGTAAACTGGGGGCAACTTCTGCAGCCGTGGGGAGTTGAAAATAAAGGATTTTAAGTGACTTTCTTTGTCTCATGTTTGCAGTTTCCAGCCAGTTATTATTAATAAACGTTCAGAAACGTAATAAATAAAAGGGGAAACAAATCCCGCGGAGGCCGAGGTGAGAAGAGATCACGTCGAGGCAGAGGGTTTTTGGAGGAGACGCGGCGAGTTGGAGAGCAAACGGAGCGATGCTGGTGTCTGTTTTCCCTCTGGCTGGCGATGGGCGGCTGCAGCCAGCATAAACACATGCCTTCATGGCTCACACATTTCCTGCTCCACTCTGCATCCCAGCACTGGGCCACACAGGCTCAGGACACCACGGCGAGCCGCGCATGTGTGTCCGGGTATGTGTGCTAGCTAGCTAGCCGCATACATGTTCGCTGACTCTGTGGTAAACTTGAGGATCTTTCTGTTTATTGTACGGACGCGATGATACCAGACAGAGTACAAGTACAAGTACTTACTGATAATAGTACTGATAAATGTCAATTGACTCCTCAGAATTAACTTTTAAACTGATTTTTGTTATTATTATTAATTTACAACTATTTACCTACTTTTAGTAAAGGTTTTACACACACAAAATAAAACACATTTGGTTTTAGATTTACGGTATGTACTGCAGAATAACAGCTTTTAAGGGTTTAAGGATCTTAGTTTTCAAACTAAAACAGATTGAAATTACTCTAAGTTGTGAAAATTCAGGTAGAAAAGTCCTTTAGCCATTTCCCACATCGGAAGCCAACTTTATGCAATGATGTGGCGGCGGATTGGACTCTCATAGCTCGGCTCCAACACAGAGAGAGGACGTCAAAAATCTCAAATGATCAACAAAACGAAATGGCTGGTCGACAAGACAAATGTACTGGGTAAAAGCCTTCGTGTTTTGTTGTGTTGTTTTTGTTGTTGTTGTTGTTGTTGGGGTTTTTTTGGGGGGGGGATAGGGGTTCTGCGCGAGCTGCAAAGTTGGTTGTTGCTGTTTGAGAAAACTGCTTGAACCCGGCGTCGTCTTGGTTTTTCAGACGTTTCGTCAAATTACTCGTGTTTAAAGTGAAAGCTTTTCCCCCATCCTCCTTTCGACGACTTTACTGAACATAATTTGCAGTCAGCCTTACCTTTTGTCACCTTCGCTCTCCCGGAAACAACTCCACACCGCTAATGTATCTGCACCTCCACTGGTCAGCTGGTTTAAAGTGACGCTGCCGTAGCCGCACTAGGCGCGGCCGTCTCGAGTTCGACTCCCGCCGTTGGCAGTTATTTGAGTGATGGTCCAAAGAAACATTTCCCCTCTCGCCCTGATATACGTGACGAAAAAATGGTGCTGCATATCTCCTTACTTGTTGGCATACTCCCCCTCTACAGGCAACATTTCCTAATGCAACGGATTTGTCTTTCAGTTTTAGTCACATGTGTGAGTCAGAGAGAATTTGTGGAGCGAAGCAGCAAGATTGTCTGATGCGTTGATTCTACACAGCCTCTTTGGTCTATAGAAAGACTGTTTTCATCCACAAGACAAATCTCACAAGAAAAGAGATTTAAGACACAATGTGACGGGTAGACAGGAACCAGGGGAATGCTAGAGATTGAGCGACGACGGAAAAGAAGGAGATAAATTAGGTGGAAAAAGGGAAAAGGACAGAGGTGGTGATGTATCATCCTAGAAAGACGCTTTCCAAGAAGGGTTTTTTTAAAGTCGGTTTTGTCTTGAACGTGTTAATGCCAGCTGGACTGTCTAGACTTTAATGGTACATGACTGACTTAAGGGTTTTATTTGAGTGATGGTCCACCCGTTTCCAAGGAAACCTTTCCCCTCTCGTCCTGATATGTGTGACGTAAAAGGGGGGAAAAAGCAGCTGAAAATCATCAGAAGCTAGTTCACAGATTGTGGGGCGCTGAGTTTCCGTTAAGGATAATTTCGGACTAAAAACAACAGAAAACTGAAAAACGGTTGTTACAGTAACAGGCCTCGGTTTGTTCATCATCCATTTTGAATGAATCATGGACGTCATCGTTTATAAATCAGACCGGGGGAGAATGAGGAGGAAGCGCCAAACGCGTCCATTTAAAGTATTATGGAAAATCATTTTTGGGATGATTTAGTGGAGCTGCACTGCAAATCATTACGTTTCTTTCTAAGCTACCTGATTTCAACATGTTCTCAACTGGTATCCCTCAAGGTTTGGTCCTCGGGCCATGTATGTTGTCTTTATTCAGGAACGTGACCACCAGATGACGGTGTGATCTTTACAACAATAGCTTATTGCATCCTTCATCCTCCAAGTCATAACCCAACCACAAAAGACACTTTGTTGAATAACAAATTGAGTATCTGTTCCTTGTGGTATTTGCTTACTTGACCCTTTGTCTTAAGACTCGGGTCAAACAGGGAGACAAGCCTGCGACGTTCCGTTTGCTGAAGTCATTGTTACTTAATGATGTCGTTTTACATACGAGCCTGTTTGTTTTGCTTGTATTTAATACAGTTTCCTTCCTGATTCGGAGCAATCTCTGGTCCGCTTGGTATTCACATATATATTGGAACCACAGCAATGTTCACTTTAGCTGAACCCAGACGTAGGTGTTAGGTGGACCAGAGTTGGCTTTTTCAGTCCTTATCAGTTTAACTGCACGTTCAAACCTCCCCAAGCAAACCAGACTTTCTAGACAGAAAAGAGGCACGCCCTGACTGAACTGTAACATAAATATTCTTCTCAACAGCTATACACTTTCTATCTGATTGATTTTAGAGGATGATAAGTTAGTAGCAAAGATTAAATGGTTAAAAGAAAGCAAAATAAAAAGAAAATGTCCAAACGGCAGCGTTCTCCAAGGATAATGAAAACAAGACTGTGAACTTGGAGTTGCTATGAAATACGCAGCTGTCTCATTCAGCTCAGAATTTAACAATTGATCATATTTTTCCCCCCGTTTTTGAAGCATGTATCCTCAGTGGACGTCTGGCAGCACAAACTCCAGGTCTTACTGACCTGGCAGATCAAACTTCAGGTCTTGAATTTAGTTTTATTTTCCAAAAGTTGAATTACTGAAATGATCCACATGCTATTTTCAGAATGTGAAAGGGCCCAATCAGGGCGGACTGACCATATTTTAGACCATGTGCAGACGCAAAATGAAAAAGCGTACATATGCACAGTTACATGTGGCAGATTTGAACTAGCGCTACACATTCTCCCCTCTTGCTTAAAACCAATCTTCTACCCAAAGGTTATTTAGAAAAAAAAGTGTTTTGTTGTAACTTGATGAGACATTGACTGGAAAAAAAAAAAAAACCTGATCAGACTTTCAGCCTTTGGTAAACACAAATACAAAACAAAAAAAAGGAAAAAAAAAAAAAAAAGACAGAGTCCTCTGGCCTGTGCAATCATGTGTAACACCATGTGGTAAGTACGTTTACTAAGGTCATTATTGTACACAAGATGAAAGCTGATCATCAGCGATCCTATCAGCTTACACGGAAATTAATATGCGTGACAAACTCTCATGTGACATTTTGCCTTTCTCCTCCCATCATCCCTCTCTCTGCCTGTCTGCTTTTCATTCAGCCTGCAGCCTCCAAATGGCTCAAATGAGGTCATTCTTTTTGCAGAACGCACCAAGTAACCCTTCCCTGCATGTATGCTTTTGCATATGTATCTGAGCGTATATATCTTGATATATGGTATATGCCTGAGCCTGCATGGCAGTGTATAAATATGTCTGTTTTTCTTGCTCAAACGCCAGAGCAAGTTCTGTGCCGCTCTGTGCTTAGCAGTGGGCTGTTTCAAGCTGCGGTCTAAGTTCAATAAGCCAGCTTTGACATATGCTAGAGTTCTGTACAAACTGTCCAGTGGTTGGCCCTGCACTCTAACCCGTCTATTATTACTGAATGTGTGTGTTCCCGCTGGAGAAAGATGAAGAGTAACAGAAACGAGGGTAAAACAAAAATACGGGACGGACAATGTGCCGCCTAGACCAAATGAAGTTTCCGGAGCTGCGAGGCTGAAATACAGCACCTTAAAGTGAAGACGACAATGTCTTCAGAGAACAGCAGTGGATGTGTTTCCATCAACGTTTTTTTTTTTTTTTTTAAGTATCTCATCAGAAAAAAGGTTAATGGAGACGGCAAAAGTGAAAATACGATCCTCGATTTCTCGAGAAAGTGTTTACGCTCACTAATCCACTAAAGTGGAGAAGGAAAAATGTTTCCTTCTTTATTACACTCATAAGTAACAATAACGTCTGACGTAATTACACTTTACATAGCCAGCTTGATTCAATCCAAACCAACCGAGTATTTCTTCTTCTTTTTTTCACAAAATTTTAAACGTTCGCTCAAAATCTGCATGACAACTGACTGGAAACGTAGCTGATGGCTTTGAGTTGCACCGAGAAATCAACTGGTGACTGCAGTTGTCCAATTTTAAGCATGGCTTGTCAGAAACCCAACAATTCTATTATCTTTTTCAATCAGTGAACACACACACACACACAGTAATAATCTTCGGTGTGGACGTTGTTATTGTGGGAAGAAGCCTCAATGATTGCCATTTTTATCATCAGCAAGGCGTTTAAAAAGAATCTCAAGAGGGAACAAAAGCTTTAGCAATCGATCTGAAAACATATCAGTATTTTCAGGGGAGGTATGACGAGTGTTCATTCAGGCTGTTACAACAGAAAGAAATTTTAGTGGGTTCAAGTTGTACTTGTGCGGTTTTGGTCATTTCATACCTATCAACGAGAAGCTGTCAATTTGTATCTGCCCTGGGGACACTTTATTGAACTAGCATTAAATTAACCACAAGCTTAAGTCAATGAATAGCAAGAAGGTTAAACGTACTACAGAAAGGCTGCAACATCTTATCCTTTTACGATTCAAAACTCAGTCATTTGGAAATGCTGACCGCCTTTTGGACTTATCCATTTTAAGATAGGGTTCTGCTTTCTCGAGTGTTTAAACACAGAGACTTGTGTGTAGAGATACAATGCTAACCTGGAAAATTATGCTAATCACTTAAAAAGTCAACAAGCAATCAGTTTGCCTTTGTTTCTAGTTTTTTTTTTACAGCAACTCCTCTTGAACACACAGTGTGACGTCGCCTCTGCTCCTCAGATATACATAATAAATGACAGCAGGATTTTTGTAACACTGTCAGCTTTTATTATTATAGAGAAATCTGAATAAATTCAACTAAAATCAATATCACCAGGTCAAACAGTTAGCGTGTCTGATCACACTGTGATCTCTAAGTTTTGCCTGAACAGAGATCACAGTGTGAAATCTGTGAGCGGCAAGATAATCTAGACAATCAACAAAACAATGTTACTGTCATGGATGCTTTCACCAACGCTTAATTTGTTGCCACAGAAGACAATCGGCCGTGGCAAAGCCTGGATAGCGTGTAATGAATTTCACCAGATTGGAAAAGTGAAGCGGTTTAGTGGTCCAAGAAACCAGCGATGACTTTAATCTGGAGAATTGAGCCAACTTCACTGGACGGTGAACAAATCTAATTGACTGGCGACGGACTCTTCACCTTCTGCATCCCGCATGTCTTTCGTGATCCTACCTCCTCGCTACCAGCTAGTGCCCACTTAATGCTTGGTCTACCGGCTCGTTTAACTCTCTGACGAACTGTCTGCAAATAAAACCCTTCCTCTAAGCGGCTACACTTGTCTCAGGCTGCACTCTGTCTTACTGGTTGTTCTCCCATAAAGAGCTGCCAGCTTGCAGCTTCCATAAAATGGTAGGAATGAGGGACCAATCTCATTAGGGGGAAGATTAGGCCAACATCTGTTTTCTGTCCCAACGCTGCTGTTGCTGCCGCTGCTAGTGGCGCTACGACGAGTGGCGAACTGTACCAGTTAAACACGCACGCAAACACGCCCTCCGTCCACAAAGTCTGACAAGTGTTTCAAGATACTAACCACCGTTGTCATTGGCTTGGAGTGGAAGCAGCCTGACCAACTTTTCGTGTGTGTGTGTGTGTGTGTGTGTGTGTGTGTCGTCGTTGTGCTAGTGCACCGTCCAAGCCCACAAACAATTCCCAAATCACCCAAGGGACATGAGCAACAGACCGAAGACGGAACCCAAACAGCCAGGAGGGAGATAGAGCGAGCAACAAGTGAGTAAGAGACAGAACCGGGGAGGAGTGGGAAGAGAAGCTGGGAGAAGGAGGGAGAGGGGGGGAACACGTGAGGAGGTTCGGCGTAACAGAGGGTTTATTGTTTGCGGTTCTTCAGGGAGGGAACTAACCGAGCAAAGGAGGGAAAGGAAACAGGACGAGTGGAGGAGCAGAAGGAGGAGGAGGCAGACGGTGGGAAATGTGCACAGGCAGAGGCCAGAGCGCCGGGCCGCAGAACGGAGCCTCCCTGACAAACAAGCGGCGAGATAATCAGGCTAATGCTGCTCAGGAGACAGTCAACACACTGCGAATCAAACGGCAAAAGCGCATGATTAAATACTCTGCGAGAAGGAGGTCAAACCTGCAAGTTCCGGTCTTTTACAGACTAAACTCCACGTCCCTAAGCAGTTTTATCTCTCAGAAGAACTGTCTCTGACAGATCAATGAAGTGGAGGCCATTCCAAATACAGTGAAAAGTACAAATCAACAAGTGAGGTACACAATCCCAAGAGAAATTATTTGGCATTGATGGAGACATACAAATAGTTTAAGCCAAAGATACCTGTTTTGGGTGCTGGTCATTTCCTCCCTTGGCAGTTTTGGACATTTAGTAGTCAAATTTTTTGGATTCAGGAACCCAGCATGTGGAACATCTGTTTCATAGGACCGAGCTTCAATATGCAGCCAATAGTAGGATATTTTGTACAGGTTTTGACAACCACTTAATATATACTATACATTACAACATATATATATATATTATGTGTAATATATGTATTATACTTAGTATAATATTGTAAACTCTACTTGTAATTAAGTGCAAGTAAATCTGGATAGAATAAACAATACATATCTACCGAGCTTTGCAAAAGTATTCATACCACTTGAGTTTTCCCATATTTTGTCCCATCGCACACACAAACAAAAATATGTTTCTTTGGAATTTTATGTGAATTTTCATTGTGTTTTATGTGAAGCACAAAGCAGTAAGCAATTGTGAAGTAGAAAGAAAATGATACGTGATTCAAAACATTTTTATGAACAAAAAACTGAAGAATGAGGTGCGCAAAAGTATTCAACCTGCTTTCTCTGAGTGCAACCAATTAACCCTCGCAAGTTGCCTGACGGTTGCCAATGGCTAAACAGAGTCTACCTGTGTGCAATCTAATCTCAGCTCAAATACAGCCTCAGAGGTCACTGTTTCCTTTTTCTACTAAGTACTTCAATACTTTCGCAACTGAATTTTGTTGGTCAGCCCAAATGTCAACAGAGCAGCTTGTAAAAGAAGCTCACAAAAAGAATCGTTAAACTTTGTTTCGTTTCCTTTTCTCCCCAATAGTGCTAATTTTCTGACATTTTGTTTTGATTCCGAATCATAAAAAAAATATCTAATTTCAAAAAGTTTTATCATAGCGAATGTGATGTGGATTTTCCAGGGCCTAGCAGAGTATTTATGTCTCGGACTTAAAAAGTATTTTCCCTAGTATTGGCATCAAGTTTGAAATGTTTGTATCTCAACAATTCTACTATCTATATCTTACAGTGGATCAGTATTCTCAAAGTAAGAATTTAAATATTTAACAAACAAAAAAAACAATACATATTGCAATTTCCTTAAACTGAGAAACTGCTTCCTTTCTTTACTTCAGGACACAAGCCTGAAACCCGGAGACAACAGGATGGCACCTTCACTTCCAGAGCTCAGGATGATAAATTCCACCCTCCAGACGGAGTCACATGCTCTCATCTTTCTTTTCCCTCACTTTTTTCTGTTCAAGATCTTATTCATTTTCTGTCTCCATCTTTGACAGATTTTAGTAAATACCAGCAAAACAAGCAATTATTTCTGGCAGGCAGGGGCTGTACTCCCTTCCAAAAGACATGGAGCAGAGGGAGCGGGGAGGGGGATGAAATCACCCAAACAGATGTGATTCGAATCAATATTACATTATATATGCCTATATTAAAGGGAAAGAGAGAGAAAAAACACAGGGAACCAAACCAGAACGGGCCCAATGACGACTGCTGCCCCTCGCTTGACAGAATAATTGCTTTCAATACATCAGGGTTTTCATATTTTAATTTCCTTTATACCCCCTGCTTGTCCTTCATCTGTGTTCTCCCAGGTCTGAGCAATTCGCCGACATTAAAATAATATCAGGGAAAAAAAGAGAGAGAGAGAAAAAAAAGCCAAGCTGTCAAACGTTGAGTTTTAACACAAACCATCTGGTGGAACGATCGAGGTAAACAGGCCCAAACAGAACTGGGCCGGGAGGAAGAGCGGGGTGGAGGAGGTGAGGGGGGTGGAGAGGGAGGAGAAAAGAAGCAGAGATCTTGAGAGCAGAGATTAAGCAAATGTTACAGAGGAGGAGTCATGAGAGCTAAAGAGAAGTGGGGGAAAAAAGGGCAGAAAACGTGGATGCAGAAAAGGTACGAAGAGGAGGTGGAGAGAGAGAGAGAGAGAGAGAGGTGATAAAAATATGAAGTGATAGTAAATTAAGGGGCTGTTGTCAAGACTTAACAGAAGGAGAGGAGGAGTGAGTTTGGACCACAGAGTACAGGACAATGACAGAGTTTCATACAAAGTGCGTTATTGCATCTCTAAGCTGTGAAGATCTGCCTGCTAAACGTTACGAAACTCCTTAAATGATAAAAACAAAATGATTTATCTTTTTCCAATCAGTGAACGCATCATGTCGAAGTGCTACAAGCACATTTAGACCCTCTTCAGAGTGCAAGTTGTTACTGAGGGAGGAAGTTTTCAGCCATTGTTTTCGATTCCACATGTGGACGAAGAAGGTCAACAGAATGTGACTCTCCCGTGCGACGCTGTGTCGAATTTTCTGAGACGAAACTGTTTGTGATTGGCTATTAGATCGTAATTCAGGCCCCCATTTGAGAACAGGAGGGACAAATGTTTGTGCCTCTTTAAATGATCTAATTCCTGTGCATAACAGAAATTTTGCACATTACACGCATTCTGATGTATAGTTTCTCCCTCTGTTGATATGTTTTATAAAACAGTAAGGACTGTAAGGCAGCTAATTTGAAATTAGAAATCTGGTTTAGGGAACAGATGTCATCAGGCAATCGACAAATTCTCTGGTCCAGCCCTTTTTTAAAATATTATTTTTAATATTGCGTAGTTTAGGTCACTTTGTACCCGACTATTTCCAAGTCTTCCACAGAACATCGATTTGCAACGTTCTCGAATACGATTCATTAAATTTCCCTAGAGGTCGGGAAGAAAGCTCTAGTGTCTCGACCCGAATAAGAACAATGGAGAGAAGTTGACTGGATGGAAACCTAGTAAGAACCTCCGACAACGCTGGTAGAGTAAGATCCTACAAGGTAAGTAGTCCTTGTGGGTTGGAATGAGAATTAAGTCTTCAGACACGACAGAGGGATAATAAATGGACCTCAGAGGTCAACAAGCACTCGGCTTGTTTCCCGCTTCTCACTGGGGATGAACCATGATATAGCCTATGGTAAATGTCTCATCTTTGTACGAAGTAAAGAAATCCTCTGACCAATCAATGGAAATAGGCTGGAAAGAAATGTGTCCTCTGTCACATGCTGAGAACGGTTTGGTACCAACAATCATGACTTAATGAATGCCAGACATTCACCTCCTTATGGACATTGTTATTTATATCGACTTGGATCCACAGGAAAAGTCACAAACAGAATCCTCCCAATCACAAACCAACATGGCCACAACCTTTGTAACACTTAAGCTACTTTATTGCGTTACCACAACTTACTTATAAAATCTAATTATAACAAGTTAGCTATAAAATTAAATATTTTAAGTTCCAAACTATATCAACATGAGAATTATGTCCAGACAACAGTCAAAATAGTAAATGTCATTTCCTTTAAAGCAAGCGCTCGCCACAATAACACACAATTTGTTTTACAACACAGATTTGAGTCACTAGCTAATTCACTCTGAAATGTTTTTAAAAACAAAACAAAAAACAAGTAGATTTATTTGAACAGAAAAATCTTACCTATTGTTGAGACAACGTTGGGTCAGCAGAAGTAGGCATGAAAGAAAAGAAAAAGGAAAACCATTAAAATCATACACAGCTGTTTGTTCCTGTCGGGTTCAACTGTAAAATTAGCAAGAGTCACATGGTTATCACCATTGTACCCTTTGGTGCAAACAAAACTGACAAAAACATCACACAATGCCAAGTAAAAGCTTTGGAAATACAGTTGAAAACTGTGTTTTCAACATTTCAGGCTTAATCTGCACAAGTAAAAAAAAAAAAAAGTTGAAATAGCCCTTTAGTTTAGCCACCAGAGGAAGCTACAAAGCGGACTAAATGTTAGCATTGTTAGCAGCTAACACTTCGCACATACTGACAGAAACAAGGTGGACCTTAACGAGACAAAACGTTACCGATAAATCGTATCGTGGATTTTAATATTATTTTGAATTTTCAAAACTTTATTGACTTAATAGAAACATGACAATTTCAAAAAACCTTGTTGTTTGATAAAATGTTTTGGCGCTAGATGAGGTGGTTTTCTTAGCCATAGAAAAATTGGTTTATTTCACAAAACTGCAAAAGAATTTTTATTTATTTATTTTTTTGCATCATATGAGTTACAATCAACAACAAGCTTGAATTCACGCTCAGAATGTCATTAAAAATCCACAGAAATTTCTATGTCCACGTAAAAATACGTACAAAACATTTTTAATGAAGTCCCAGCCGAAGTGAGGCCAGTCAGGTGAGAGCAACTCCTCTGAGATTACCATAGAGATAACTGAAACGGTTGACAATGGCTGAATGATAAATAGAAATGTGACTAAGTTTACAAGAGGCTGTGTGTTAGTGTAAGACCACAGAGGCCACACCACAAAGTGCTCCCAGCCTCTCACGTTTCACTTTCGGTCCAGGCCGTTGCTTGTAGAACTAACAGGGCTTGGTAAGCACAGGATGGATTCTATAAAGAACCACCAGGAAGTCAAAGTTTTAACCTTCCTGCTAAATTAGATTTTGACAGTCTGACAGTGTTGACTTTAGCCCTGTAGGTATGCGAGTCAGCTGGGGTTGGTTCACAGTCCCTATTCTCATCATAGGTTTACAGTATTTGGCTTTTCTCTGGCTGGTCGCTTTTTTTACACTGTGTTCAATACTCTGTATAAATTGAAAGGAAAGTAGCAAGGTTAATAAAAAAACAATTTGTGATAATTATAGCCATATGTTCTTATTGCAATTCTGCATATTGCTTCATTGACTTATTAAAATTGAAGGGAAAAGTAGGCAGGTATTAGACTGCAGTCAAAGAGATGCCACAATTAATTCTGATAAGAGAATCCAAAACATATTCGACTTCTCTGAATATGTTTGTCCAAGAAAAGTTCCAGAAGAAAGACAAAATAATAATGGTAGGGTTCCTCCACATTTTGCATGCAAGAATTTCAATTCCCTTTCCAAAGATTGCTGTTCTTTTTAGGGTATTATAAAGTGAAGATTACAACTTTATTTTAGATATTTCTACAGTGGGGAGGGTTTTAAATTTGGAACCTGTATGGGTGATTAAATGGATGGTAAAAGGTAAATGATCTGTACTTGTATGGCGCTTTATCAGCGGCATACGTAGCACTGGATAGATGATAGCTTTATCATCTACCTAGATGGTTTGATGAATGGATGGATGTTTGGACAGAAACAGGGTTGGATGGATGGACAGGTGATTGGACTTATGGAGGGATGAATTGATGGACTGACTGATGAAGACTTTCTGTCTTCAAACAGCAACAGAGCATTGAACCTCGGGGCCCCACCTTACTGCTCCTCCCCCTGGCCAATGTACATTCTCTGTGGTGGTGGCATGGGCCCTGTCAGGTTACAGGGAGCTCATGAGGCCTGACGGTGGGTCAGCGAACTCACTTCCTGCTCTAATTGGTCCTGGGTGATAAACCGGTCCCCAGAGAGGTGGAGAGCTGTGGGCCTGCAAGACGCAACGATGGGAGTGAAGGAGGGGCTCAGTGAGGCAGGCTAACCGGGTTTTAGTGTGTGTGGTGGGGGGACGCTAACTCAAGCATTCGGTAATGCGCTAATTAATTTTAAGAGTTCAACATTCCCTTTTTCTTTTTGGCCCTCACTGGAAACAGATGTTGGACTCGGAGCGGGAAGGGCTGGAGGGACGACGCTGCAAACCCAGATAGGGATCTGCTGAGCGGAGACGAAACGGGCGCACAGTGTGTCGCGGATAATCGCATTCAGTGAGCGTTTCCGAGGATCTGAGTCACTCGGACGGCTTCTGCTAGGTGAAGTGGATGGCGGTGTAATTTCACACCTCGCTGAGCGAGTGACAGATCCGCGTGCGTTAGAGGGGAGGAGAACAAAAACCAAAACACAATGCGACAGGAAACACAAAGGCCCATTCAAGGACCACGGGTGTGCAATGACACAGCGATGAGGATGACGATGATGGTTTAGAGTTTAAAAGTGAAGATGTCTGTTTGGGGTTGGTGGGGGGTGTCTGGAAGTGATCTGTAGCCGCGTATGGAAACAGAAGTGAGCATGTGGGTTAACAGGATTTAAGGGGGTTGGGAGGTGTTCCTGGGAGGCCCAGTTGTTGTAACCCCTGACCCCCGCAGCACGCTCCGGGGCCTCCCAGAAGCCACTTCAAATGCACCCCGCATGGAAGCCCCTCGTGCCACACAAAAATATAAAAGGATCTGAGGAGCGTGGAGCGAGAGGGCTGGTTGGGAAGAGGGGGACAAGTCACCGCTGTCATTGCTGACACAAAGCGGCATGTACGCTAAGACCTACAAACACTACAGGAGAACTCTGCAGCTGTTTCTGGGTTCATGATCACCATGAATACAGAGCGACGGGTTGCTTTCTTCTGCCTGACAAGCAGGAGTCATGTGTGAAGCTTAGAAGACAACATACTCAGATTTACTTTACTGTCGCTGCTGCGTGGCTACCAGAAAACGATAAGTGTGACTATAAATACACAGGTAAGAAAGAAAATACAGGAAATTAATTTGTATTTTTTAAACAGTTTGTTCAAACTCCTCATGTTTATTCATACCAACAACAAACTTTTATGAACTTTATTAAAGATTTATGTCATAAACTGTGTTTCCATAGATCATATAATTGAGTAAATTGAAAATCCAAAATTGCTATGAAAGTATGACAATGTTGAAAAAAAACAAACATGTTTTGCGCTACCATGAGGTGTATTTTGCAAAGCTGCAATGGAAACACTTTTTTCGCCTCACACGAGTCATGTGATCAACAAGCAGCTGTTACTACTGGCAGAAAGGATGAAGACGACGACGGGAAGTGGTAGGAGGATGTTTTCTTTTAACAACTTACTGCGTGAACAAACATTTTAGCTGTGTTTCTTATTTAATGCAAACACTGCAATTGACGCTCCCCTTCAAGTCTCTGCTGGCTGTCTGGTTAGGAAGTTGGAGCCGGAAAGAGTAAACGGATCCAGTGTACAGTATGTTATAGATTTTTCTTTGGTTGTGCAAAGTTTCTCCAGCGTCAGGGTCTGTCTTCGGAGGAACGTTTGGTTTTCCACCATTTTTGATCACATTCTACCGGTCAAAGGGGCTTTACAGGATATTTTCCATTGAACGTCTCCTGCTGAGCTCTTTCCTAGAATTCATCGTCCTAATTAGCCCCATTGGTCTTGTTATGTCGCTCTCTTCCTCCGGCTCTATTTTTATTTCTCCTCCCGGATCTCAAAGATTTCCGTCCATGCGCCAAGCACTCTCACCCGGGACCTCGGCTCAGCTCTCCTGTCCTCCTTGCTGCCCTACAGTGTTACACTGCTGTATTAACCGCTTTCCTCCTCTCCATTTGCGTGTGGTCCGATTACTCAGGTTCCTGTGGTTTAGTTTTGACCCTGGGAGTATTCACCCAGGCAGGCCTGCATGGGTGGATGGAAGTTTGATGTGGGGACTGAGGGGGTTGCTGCAGTTTGATGAGCGTGATATGCCTGGATAAGGAAATGTAATATCATCTGGAGGTTGTCAGCCTCCAGTCAGCAAGGCGGCCCATGGCACTTTTATTATACCAGCCTTATTCTACCACACTTGATCCCTCAGTTCTTCCCATAACCCGGTGTCTATTTCTGACCCTGCCGACGCAGTTGACAAGAATCTGTCATCGGCCATGTTGACGGGTTGCGCGTGCACGGCCAAAACTTGTGCAAAAGAATAACCGCAGGTAAATCAACAGCAGGGAGCGTGACCTTAACCCAGCAAAAAATGAAGGAATTCCCTTCCAACTTTGGCCTGCGACTGCATCAGATAACCATTCCAAGAGAGTGGGTTGGAGTTGCTCATTTACTTTGGCAAGGAGAGCAGGGAGCAGCCATCTGGGCCAGACTCACTCTTCCTGGGTCTCTGCTCGTCCCAAGAGTTGTAACTTCAACAAAGGAGGGGAGGTGAAGACAAGGGGAAGAACAACCTACCGGAATCCTTCACTATAGCTCCTGTTTTGCATTTCAACTTGAGAATGTGTCATAAATAATGTAGTCTATGGAGAATGACACTAGAAATAACGTTTTATTGAATCATCTGTACTGTTGTCTGTTATCTAATCTCTGGAGAAACCAGTAAGTATCAGGATGGATGAATTGATGTCTTACAAATCAAACAATGAGGAGTAGGCTGCAAAAACGACATTTTTTCTAAATATTTCCAACAACTGAGTACATGACAGTGTGTTTTACAGTGTCAAAGTGTACAGCAGTGAGTTTCAGTCTTGACCCACATCAAGAAATGTCATGGATCAAAACATAGCTGAAGCCTTTTCTGATTAAGCTTCTCCTCCAAAGCTTAAAAAGTTCTGTATTGACCCTTAGGACTCAGTGATAGATCTACCAGAACATAAAGGTCTGGTAGAACTATCTGACCTTTCTTACCAAAGACTGAGAATTCTTGTTTTGACAGAACAGCAAAGAGATATAAAATTGTACCAACTTGTGTACTTGTCGGAAAACTAACACCCAGCTTTGCTCTGAACACATGTGAATAAGAATGGTCCAGTCAAAGTCCAAAAGACTGAATCCAATTAAGAATCTGTTGCAAGCTTTCAAACATGCTCTCCATCCAATCTGACTGCAGTTGAGTCTTTAACAAACATGGACGAGCAAAAAGTAGCAGTTTTAATTAAACCAAATGGTGGTTCTACAAAATGGTGACTCAGAAAAACACTGTGAAAACTGTGAAAAATTATAGTGGGAGTGGAAACCTATATTTCCACTTCCATTATATAACTATGAGCCACTGTGTAATGGTCTACCACATCAATTCTAAATGAAAACCCTTGAAGCTAACAGTTGGGACCAAGCCTGGGCATTTTTTTCTTTCTATAAAATTTCACTTGATTCTCATCGCCATTCAGTGCCTCAATGAGATTTCCTCCCATTGAGTATGATTTCTCGGGTTGAATTTAAACTGGGACAATCAGCGAGTTGTGAACGATGATGTCAATTTTCTATGCTGTTTTCTGTCTGTGTAGGGTTGTAGTTTGGCAATGGTAGCGGTGGAAGTGAACAAAGCCATTCAGTCTGTGTTGGCCACGCTTCCAAATATTCAACAGACAAAGTCAGAGAAAGAGGAATATTCCAAGACATTTTATTGATGGCAAAGATGTCGTGGCTCTACTCCTTACAGGGTTGTTTACAGAGCACTCAACTTCCGGTAAGCTTCATGGAGCCGAAGCATTATGTACGAACAGTCAAACGTTAGCGATTGGGTAACATAAGATCCAAATGTTTAAAACTTCAACAGAGTCCACGACTCTAGCAAGCAATCGTTTCTCAAAAGCCAAGGGTCCAGACCATCTGTACAAAGCAAAGCCTAGAACAAGGGACAGGTTTTTACTTCAGTAGTTGTAACGTGACAAAATGTGATCACGTTAAAGGGGTTTGAATACTTTAAGTCCAGACTGACCTTGAAGGGATTTAACTCCTGACTTCTACAGGACATCTGGACCTCAGGATCTCAGTCCCCAGATGTTAAAACAAGTGGTTACAATGTGGTCAAAATTTTGGCGAACAATGAGATTCTCTTGTCACATTGTGACAAGGCAGGATTTCCAACGGCAAACTAAAGTGTTTGGGCCCATTTCTTTCCCTTGATTTTGTGGAACTGAAATCTGTGGCCTTCTTTGGAGCCAACACTGAGATTGAAGTCTGGTTATTCAGACAAAGGGTGAAAATACATCCACAACCAAAGAAACAGAATCTCTGCTTCTTTAGGCTGATAAAGTTGAGACCTGTCCAACAGAGGCAGACACACTCCAAGAACGAAGGAGGTTTCATCACTCGGTCCTTCATTTCTTGCGACGGTGTACTTAAGGATTCAGTGATGTGCTGCAAATGTTTCACAAACAACTGTCGGCCATATTGATAATCACAACTGGTAAGTGCCACTTCCCTCCCCTTGCTCCAGCTGGGTTGATGTGGGCTCTCGACACTTAGCAGACTGAGCTGTGTGAATGTCTGTGTGCTCATCATCGCACATGTTCTAACTGTCATATCAGTCATCTGCTCGGAGCTCTCTACCGTACACCGGGCACGCACATCCACCGAGTGAAATATTGACACAAGCTGCTGGAAACAGGCCTGTTTTGTGCAGCAAGATGCCAGAAAGGCCTCGTCTTCCAATCATTTCAATCTTTTCCGCTATGGTTTTGTTATGGTTAATACGAGTCTCTGGGAAGGAGGGCGGCAGGAGCTAAATGCATACCACATGCTAAACATGTGCACTTGCACCCCGTTTGCTTCGTCTGCTGGGTATGTGAGGGGGGCAGGGGGCGCTGTAGGTTCTATGAGATTTAGAGGAAGCTGGGCTTCAGCTCGACCTCCAGATTATCAGTTTCTCCGTAAGTGCAGACCCTGGAGAATGTCCCAGCAACCTATAATGACAGACACCATGAATTCTGGAGTCAATGAGCCTAACAAATGTTAACAATGCAGCCCCCTTTCGCCGTCATCCCCCTTTTCCAGCCCCCCAACCACTGGGACCATTGTAGCAATTAGTATAATGAATGTGGTTTTGCTGGTAGGTAATCACATACTGTATGGGGCAGCCCCCTCTTGCCCCAGCCTACAGGCGCTCTGCTTTGAAAGCTTTGGTTTCAGCACCGTCCTACCCGAATTAAAAAAAAGAAGAGAAGCTCCCTCACTCCCACTCCTTCTCCTCACTGCAAAGCTCGCCTCCTGACTCCTACACCCTTCCTTTCCGCTTAGTTCAAATCTAAACAAAAGACACATCTGGTCTGTCTCTAAACTCCCCCCTTTCCTGCTCTCTGGTTTTCTTTTTCCTCAACTCCCGACTTGTTTCGACCCCAACTTTCTATCGACAAAGGAACGTTACATTGTGAACGAAAAGACCAGCGTAGAGGAGCGTTGTTAGCCACTTGACTCAACAAGTTAATCCATTCCTTCCGTCAAGGAACGCAGTGACATCTTTGGTGTTTCAGGAACTTTCAACTCTGTTAGAACGTTGAACATTTTGTCTCGGTACAACGACAAACTTCAATGGTATTCATTAGGATTTGACGTGACAGTTCAATACAAAGTGGTTAGTAGCTGTAAAGGGGAAGGAAAACTTCCAAAATAAAAGAAACATCTTCAAGTGTAGCAAGCATCTGTATTAAGCCCTTTGAGCTAGTCCTCTGTTGGATATTCTTTTATTGCCATTACAGCTAAGGGTCTTTTGGGATATGTCTCTAGTGAGGTGTTTGCTATGAATTTTTCATGGCTTGTGGGATACTACAAATGGGTCGTCTCCTTTCTTCTTCAGGCCAGATTTCTCAATGTTGTCCTGTCGTGCCTCCAGAGTTACCACAGGCCTTTTGGCTGCTTCTCTGAGTAATTCTCTCCTGGCACCACAGAGCAGGATCCTTTTGTACCATCAGGATCTTTTTTATTTTTTTATACGATAATTTTTCTTTTTGGTATCCAGATTAATGTACAGGTTGGATTTGCTTCATGGTTTTGGGCTTTGGGCTCAGCATGTTCAGATTTCCTCATGTTGATTAGGAAGTATTGGCCCTTTGCACGTGACATCACAGTCTTCAGAGAGCGTTCCACTTGCCATGACAAACGTCAAAACAACATATGTGGACGCTAACTTCTGTAAAACAGACACCTGGTAGTATGATATTGCGTTTATTCAGCTGATTTCACAATTAAACCAAACTTGTGATTTTATCGTAAACCTTTTGTTGAGAAAAGAAGACGCCGATGGATTGGTGCTACCAATCATAAAGACGTTACGAAACCAGCGAACCCTTTTACAAGATATGAATATTAACTACATATGCTTCAACAGCAAGTAAGATTAGTAAGATGCAATCAGATATCGTGTTATGGAGAAGGTACGTGTCTAATTATTGGTAACCATGGAGAAAATGTCCCATGGTCATACCATATGCAAAAAATATTGCCTAGCATCTAGATTTTTAGTAACTTTAATGTAAGAGAAAACGATGTAGTGGTATAAATCATGTGGCATGAATTCAGGCAAAGTCTACGATTTTACCAGCTTAAGAAACATCAGGAGGGAAAAGGTATAGGTCGGTTTCTAAGCTAGCTGTTTCAAACATTTGTAAATAGCGAAGGTATGCTTCTTCCACAGACAACTTAGCTGAACTTGAACAATCACAGCTGCTATGTTTAATACTGCCATGTCTCTTGTCTGGCATGGCACCTCAACCTGATCGACGTAGTTGCGAAAGGTCAATAGGTGAATGACTATATCTTGATAGATTTGCGTTTCCATTTTCAAATGACTGATTGACAGTACTGAATGAAATGTTCAACGTTTGGGATACTGTTTTGTAACCTAACGCTTGTCTGAACATCTCCATACGTTCCTCCTTGTTCCTTTGTCTTCATGATGCTGCTTGTTCACCAACATAAAATTTTCCTTAAACTCCGCTGTTAAACACTACTGTAACAAGTCACTACTGTGACTTGTAATGTCAGAAAATAAAACAACCCACAATAAAAATAAAAAAAAACCAAGATTAAGTGAACAATTTCTCAAGTTGTAAGTTTAAAGTAGCACAGATTTAACTAGTGCTGTTAAATCCATGTCCCAGACAGTGAAAGGGCCGAGTTGCTGCTCAAATTTAGAGCTATCGATTATTTTCCCAAAAGATAACCCCCGCCCTTTCTCATCCGTTGTGCCTAGTCATCCCGCTTTGGGAGTCTCCGGTCTCCACCAAGCCCACTTACACCATTACACACATCCAAGTGGAGCGTCAAGTATGCAGAGCATGTTATGAAAACCCCTGACAACTACATGCAGGTGATTGCTGTTCCTCCGCAGATGTGAGCAAATGCACGTGTCAAGTTTTTTTTTTTTCCTCCACTGTACATATGTGTGACCCTGAACTACCCTGATTACACTCGAAACCCACTTCCAGCTCAGGAACCCGGTTGTCAAACTGTCTGTCCCTTTGAAAAAGGGTCACGCGGTCATCGTGACTCACAATCTGCTTTGCTTTTGGCCCATGAGCTGTCAAACTACAGCCGCTTTACATCTGGTGCCAAGGTGCTGTTGTAAGCTAGCCACACAGCTCCTCTCTGGATATTTTTGTTTTTCTGATTTGTCAAACTATTTGAACCCAACTTATTAAACATATTGAGATTTTCTCTCTCTCTCTCTCTCTCTCTCCACCTACCCCTCCCCTTGATTTTATATAGAAAAACATTCCTGGTGTTCTGCTCAGCTCCAGTGAAACCTGGTGCTTATTTTCAGTGCCCTAAATTGATAGCAAATGTGAGGACAGATCCCTCCTCTCGCTCCAGCCGCCTCCCCTTTTGGCTTTAAAAGCGAAGAATACGTGGAACATTTTCACGACCATATTGAACCCTTGGGTTTTATGTTTTTGAAGGTGTTCTCCTTCATATTCAATGGCATGTGTTTTTGTTGAATTTCTGAGGTGAGAGAGAGAGAAAAAGAGAGAGTGTGGGAGAGCGAGTCGACTGGCTGAGAGTCTCCTTGAAAGCGGGGCTGAGTCATAGACTTTCTGTTTTCCAATAAGCCCCCCACTGCACCGTGGAAACCAAACCTGGTTAGCCTCAGCTGTCTTTACCCATAATTCAGCGAGCCCTGCGAGTTTGTTTTCTCCCTGCGACTGTCTCTCCCTCCTTTGCTCACTTTCTCTGACTCTGGAAGTGAAACTCTAACTGCTCCCTTTATTTCGAGCTCAGTTGGACCAAAATGCCCTCTATTGTTATGAATGTGCGCCCAGAGAGAAACTGAGCCTCCAAGAGAGACTGCACTGAAGAAGAAGTTCTTAAGGGGAAAAGAAAACGAAGTCAGCTTCTCTTTTAGACAGATTTTGTTGCTAAATTCTGTTGTCTTTTATATACAAAAGGGGAAATGTAGCAGTCTGAAACCTAAACTCCCCAAAATAACAAAGGGACTTTAGTAAAAAAAATAAAAAATCCACGCTAACCCGTTCCTTCTGACAATGACCTTCATTTGAGGCGTAGAATTGTTCAGGATTCATCAGCCTAAATGTCGTTGATTTTAAACGTAACCTGATAAAATCTAAAATGATCCTCTTGACTGTATGCTAATTTTAGCATCATTAGCAACCAACAGTTTTGCCAGCTGCAGTGCGTTCAAAATATTTTGGCACAGGAGGTCAACTCAAGAACTTGAAAATAGAAATCTTAAGGTTTCAGACTCTAAGGCCGCATCATCATATCTTTAGCTCATAGCAGAAAAGCTTCACAGGACTAAGTCACATGCTGAGAGCAACTGGTTACCTTTACAGTTTAACAAGAAATTGTGCAGCCTTTTAATACTGTAAGCTGAACAACAAGACCTTATAAAGAACCCATTTTGCAGACAATGTCCAATTATAGAGATAAGTGGTCTTAAAAAGTCAAAATATTGTGTGCAATTGAATTTAGTTCTGAATTATTATCCAAAAACGTATCTTAACTCTATTTCCATTTATTTTGGTTATGATCCCTGAGGGTGACATTCAGAATGTTTTTTATTTCACTTTTTTATTGAAGTCATAGATTCTGGTTTTCTTAAAGTAGACCATGACTAGACTAAAGAAATGTCGTTGATTGTCAAAGTGGGTACAAACCGTTCTCCTGGAGAGTATAAACACAATAAGTAAGGAACAGTGGCACAAGGCAAACCCTACAAAGTCGAATATAAAACAACCAAAACCAGAAAGCCACACGAAAGCGAAAGGGCAAATTAACCAGAATTAAGACTGTTACTAGAAAATAACACTGAACCTTCAAGGATGTGATCAAAAAACTGGCTATAGGCAGCGGAGGGAACACGTCTGCTAATCCACTAATGTGCCAACAGAGGAGCTAATTTTTTCATTTAATGCTTTAACTAACTTAATGTAATTAGATAAACTAAAGTTTATGATTAGCGCTTCACGGTTAACGCAACTAACATTTTAGTTGGGGGTGCCCATAGTTCCCTTACTGTTTATAGGTAAGGCTAACTTTCCAACTGCAGTACATGTTCATCAGCAAAGTGAACAAGTGGAAGGAAAATAAGCAAGAAAAGAGCAAAAACAAGGGAAATAAAACCCAGAAATCAATGTACTTGCCATCAATAGGAGTTTTTGATGGCAACATTCCTACATTCCATAATTTCATTTGTTGTTTTACGTTGGTCGATCGCTTAGATGAGTTCAGCAACCAGCCCACAAATATCCATATAGTCAGAGGCTAATGTGGTAGCACCTTTAGACAAGGGTGACTAAGCCTTTTAGTCAAATATCCTCAGCATGAAAGTGAATTATTGACAACTGGGTCCACGAGAATAGCAGTGAACATTATTAGCCAGAGAAGAAGCCTTGCAGACTCAGGTCATTTGTTTGCATGAGGCTAGGCTAGCTAACTAGCCAGCATGCTGGTCATCCTCCTTGCACCACTGTGATGCATGGAACAAATCTAATCAATTGCATACCGATGACTGGTCTGCATGTGCACCAAATTATGCCCAAATAAGATGATTACTTCTGGCTGTTCAATTTGGTCCCAGAGGTTAGTCTAAGTAGTATTTATCAGCAGGGGTGTCCTTATCTTACCTACAAGAACTGCCTTAATAACTTCTGATTAAATGGACAATTGCCGCTTTTGGTGTTGTGAAACTTTTCCAACCTTTTCATCAAGGTAAGGTGCTATTTATTTCCGTTCTTTCTCAACCAGATAATTTGAATTACCTAACTGGAATCTCTGGCCTACATGCCAACTTTTCTGCTGTTCTATTAGTCAAGAGGTGAAGGCAAAAAAACAAAGATATACATTGATATTTTTATTTTATGGCCAAACTTTTAGCTATGCAGCCTCTTTTTTTGTTTTCTGACCTTGTAAAAAGACAGTAGTAAGCTAGTTTGATGGTTATTGAGCTCTGCATGGATGGAAAGCCAGGCCTGCCTGTTTGCATTGGCCAACTTTCAGCATTCCACATGTCTTTGTGATTTTCAGCTTCCTGACCTCAGGAGACCCTCCATGCTACTGTAAGTTATCCGCACACCAGGAGCACAGATGGATCAGCAAGGAATGCCAGAGTCCTATTGGTTCGGAGCGGCGTTATAAATACGCTTGTAATGAGAAATACTGGGAAAAACACCAGCTCCCACAGCCGCACTGACATATGCGGCGAATATTCCTGTAAATGTTCTGATCACTGACATCTGCCTCTTTGGGGGAAAAAAAGAAAAAAAGAAAAAATAAAGTCTGCTGTAGTCTGAAGTGGAAGACATTTTAATCAGCTTTTCTTGGTAGTCGCTATGTTTCTTAGAAATGTAGTTTCAGAAATGAGACTGAATCCAGTTGATATCACGGCTGACGTTTAGTCCACGAGTTCTCCAACCAAAGGAGGAGCAGGTCGAAGGCAGCAGGGTTCTGGATAGCAGTATCTTTCACTGCAACGTAACGTTAACTAGGATGGTCATGGGTTTAGCACTGAAAATGAAATTAGCAGCGCTAACAAGATTAGAGGTGCTAATTGCAGACCTGTGCTGATTGATACAGAAAAAGAAAGACTTTTTCATTTAACCCACATTTGTACAGATATTGCTTGAATACATTCATTTTCCCTTCAGTGTTTTCCCATTTTGTTATGTAATGTGAAAATATTATGAATTTTATACTAAATGCTAACAAAGTTTAAGAAAGTGACTGAATAGCTCACATATTGTCATCTTCTTAAAATAAAGGGTCTAGGTAATTTTTTGCCAAAAGTTTTTTTTAATCTAAACTATCTTTTGCAAAAAAAAAATTTATTAATTAATAAAAATAAAAAAAATATAAAGGTAATGTTTTCTTTAATCACTTTTGGCAAAAAAGACTAAGGGTGTTATTTTAGGAAGGTGACAATATATTATCAATTACCTTAACTTCTGGGACAATTTATCATCCAGAAACATTTCTTATCATGAGAGCCCTATGTATTAAAAATACTTTCCATTAGGCCCACATTTCTGTATTGAAAAATAGTTATTTTAGTAGCCTGGTGTAATATTCTAATTTAAAATGTTTTCATTAATTGTAAGTGGAAAATTGCTCCATATAACAGAAACGAACGCTTTCAAACATCCATCTGTGTGTCGTTATCTATACAACAAGCTTTCACTTAGTGATAAAGTTACTAAAAAAAATGGAGTTTTCAATAATATTCTAATTTAATGAATGGGTCCGTAGAACGGTCCAGTCCAAGCCCAGATCTAAATCCAATTGGGAATTTGTGGCAGTGTTTGAGAAAAATGTATTTCTTATGGAGCCACATATGCGACAAGCAGCATTCTGAGATAAAGGCGAGACGTAGCCGGTCCAAAAACGGGGAGCGGGTGCATACTCAGATTACAACGAGGTGCTGGGGTGATTAAGGTGAGAGCGGGGAGGAAAGAGTGTGTTCAGAGCCAAATTAGGGAACAAGTGGCACCTTGGGGATGATCTAAACAGAATTTACTTGTTGCTGTCCCGAGGTGACTCGCTTCACTCATTTACCCAACACCGCTGCAGGCCCTAAACCCCTAAAGACCTCGTTAATTAAGGTGCAGACAGGCAAGACGCTCTGAGTGTATGTGTGTTTGCTTTGTGTGCAAGTGTGGCAGAGTGGATACACACACACACACACAATCTTGATTCAGTCAGTGTGGAAAGTATTTAAATTTTTTTCTGTCACCTCGAATCAGTTTCTCATGTAAACACAGCGTTGATTTCCTAAACATTCGCAAGCGTAAATGTTTCGATTTCACTCTAACAGAGATGTCTCTGTGACAGGAGCGGGCCCCAAAAAGCAGCCTCCTGCCTGACAAGACATGCTGGATGTTTAATCACTTTAGCTTACTCAACCTGAGTCAGTAGAATAATAAATTACGGTACAACCAACGGTTAAACAAATCAGGAGATGGTCAATTATGAATGTAAAACAGGACAGTGGCAGATGGAGGGAAGAGAGCATTAGAGGTAAAAATGAAGACATGTTAGTAAATGTCAAATTAACCCAGAGGTAGGCTTTTAGAATGCGTATGCAAAGATTATGCCACAGGAAAAACCAAACCTTCATTCAAAAGAAATAAATAAATAATGTTGGGAAAACTGAAGACAAACTGCAAAGTTTTGAAACAGTGAAATTCCAAACTTCGCAGTTAGGGGGGCTGAAGCGTCCGCCGTTCCCGCCACCTCGACTGCAAATATTCCCATCGCCGCCCTTTGGCCCCGGTGGACTTGTGCCAGAACGGTTTACGCTCTTAAAACAAACAGGCATCCCATTGCAACAGCCAGAGGAATACATGTGGGTTTTGGGGATGGAAGAAGGAGGGATAGAGGCAGGAAGGAGGGCTAAACAAGACCAGCGGAGGGAGGGAAAACCAAAGGGGGAGAGAGTGAAAGTTGTCATAAAACAACAATAATAGGAGGCCTCAGTGCCACCCAGTGACCACATCAAGGCGTCTGTGATGACAGGCTGTGTACCCTTGCATGTGTGCCTGCGGGAATGCGTGCGTGCGTGTGTGTGCGAGTGTGAGTGTGTGTGCCCTTTTCTTGGTTAACCGAGTAATAGCTATCACAGCATGAACACTTGCTTGGTACATCATTTATCCCACAAAGCATTTGTATAAATACGGCAGAAATTACTAGGAAGAGCTATTAACAGTTGACCATTCAGTGATGGGCTTTTGACACAGGTCACTTAAAAATGGATATGCTCACTACTAGTAGTCTTTGTATATATGTGTATATCTAAATATACCTTTATATAGATTTCATTTTTGCCAAATGCTCCATTTTGTTTCCTAAATCCTAGCTACGTCTTTATCTTTGGTCTAACAATGTAAGCTAGCATTTGGGCCAGCTAGCTAGCCTACATAAGCTAGCTTTTTTGCTTTTTGTTTTTTTTATACGACAACTTGACAAATAGTCTTTCTGTAATTAGAAAAATTTTGTCTGTTTTATCTATATAGCATCATGCTATATAGATGCTTTTCTTGAGCAATGACACAAAAATTACTGAAAGTTAAGCAAAAGGTTAGAAAAGCTAAATGCTACGACAGCCTGTTAGAAGCTGGAAGCTGTTCAAGTTCCCACCCATTTGAACCCAATCGGACTCACTACAGATGTCCACATGCAGCCTTCATTTTTGTGACTTTATGCAAATAGCATCAATAACACTTCCTCTCAAAGGGTGGCGCTAATGAAGAGGAAAACAGAGTCAGCTCACAAAAGAAAGAAGAAAAACAATACGCCAAGCACAAGCTAGCAAAAAGCTTGAAATTTTGCAGAGCCTTTAATTCATTTCATCTTTTTTAATTTGTTAAATTAATGAGTTAATTAAACACATTTTGTTTCCACAAAATTATATTAAAAAGCAGATCTGACTGCCAGATTTTTACGCACTTATATTTTAAACTGTGCTCTACATACAGAGCGGCCGCTTAATCTGCCATTGAGTTAAAATTAGCATGGATGAGGCAAGTGCAAAAGAAGCAATGCATGTCACGCCCTTTACTGTGTGAATATATGTGATGCAGTTTCAGAATTATGTAACACAAATTTTAAAAAATCGATTAATATTTAATGCTATTACTTAAACAGACATTTACAGATTATTGAGTCAGCTAGCTGACGAGTCGTTTAGCTTAATCAAAATAATGCATTTAAGAACTGTTACTAACTTCACTGATTTTAGCCTTTTTTTAACAGCTGGTTTTAGCATAGGCACTGGCCCTTTAATGCTTTCCTTTTAAAGTTAGTAACAGGTTAATCTTCTAAATAAAAAGAAGCTAAATGAAACCAATAGGGATGCAATAAAAGGTCTCTTTTTAAATGTTTTTCATTGCTGTGGAATTCCACTTGACTCATGAGTGAAATGCATGAGCATGTCTAAGAATCACTTTCTAATAACCCCACACTCGATGAGTACTTAGCTAGGAGCACCTGTGAGCGTTAATGTTATCTCAAGTGCAATTCTCTAATTTTCTCTTTTTTAGTGAAAACGTTTTAGTGACGCTGTTACTTCTGTATTCTGTTAACTACTGAGACAGTAGGCTTTGGTACTGAATTAGGAGATGATTTTTATCAACCTTTTTCATTACGAACTGAAAAAAAAGTGTTCTAGAATATCACACTTTCGAAATGGAATCATGGGGGAAAATATGTACATCCCATTATTCAATTGTCTCAGCAATTTCAAACTTTTAAACTTTTTCAACTTGATTTCAAAGAAGAAACAAAGGAACAAAATCAAACACAGACAATAGAGAACAAGTTACAGACTTGTACAGTGGATAAGGGCATTATATAACATCTATATTGTCAAAATTAAATTGGTGCTTGAGAGCTATAGTCTTTCAAAGGCAGATAAAATTTGTTAGCACTTTAGCCTTAGCTTCTGCTAAATACAGTGTTGGTGTTGCACTTTAGAGCTAGTAGATCTAATGTTTATGATTAGTGCTCTAGGGTTAACACAACTAACCTTTTTAGATAGCACTGCCCACCACTGATTTTCTCCAATTAATGACTGGTATTACCACAGATGGGATTTTAAAAGGCTTCCTCTGACTGATACCTTTGTACAAAAGATCATTTTGATCCTTTGAAATTTCTCATAATTTTACCTATGACAGATTTGAATGTTTGTCATTTTAAAAAATATATTTATCTTGACATTGTCAAGCCTGATATTTTTAAGACGGGTGTCAAGACTTTTTATATCCACTGCAAATTTCCCCTCTATGTATGTGTTATACAATGTAAGGAGTGTTAACCAGCCAAACCTGGACCAAGAGAGTGGAACCATGTTACGTCCAGAGCCTGGGAGAGAAAGCTTGGTTCTTTTTCACACACACTTTAGGGAAAAAAATGGGGGCTGACCACAAAATGAGTTCTGTGCTTGGAGCTATTTTATTTCGGAGCACTACCCAGGGAAGTCTGCTGAGAGCATATGTAGATGGAAAGAGAGAGAAAAACTGAGCCGAATCACTAATGGGGAAGAATGTGTGTAATTTGGCTCTGTTTGTTTTTCATTAGGACACAGAATATGTTGGAATTTCCTCATCACACATCTAAGGAGCGATGAAGCAGAGATGGGATGGAGGCTAGAAGCTAAGGGGAACCACAGTTCTGTTTTGGGTAACGTTTTAAATCCATCTTTAGAGAGGGATGATGGTGTCGGCATGGTACAGCGAAAATAAATACGTCAGCATTCTGTTGCAGCCCCAAAAATCAACATCAGTTAACAGTGACAGTAAACTACTTGACAGGCAGATGATGATGTACAGAAGTGGTAATTTAGCTTTTTTAAGCACAAACTCAAATACACTCAAACTCACCACCATTTATTTTCACTGTAGGGTTAGACAATACCTGTGGAACACTAGTTCTTATTCGTAAAAGTCTACAAAGAGTCCAAAATTATTTGGAAGATTGCAGCGATGGTCCAAATTGTTAGGAAAGGGGATCAGGCAATGAAATTATCGGCAAACCCCAGTTCAAGTGGTTGCTCTAGTTGTTGGAAAGGAAACTGAACGATTGTCAGACCACAGATTCGGGAAGAGCAGCGTGGCTTTAGTAAAGGCTGTTAAACAGCCGATCAGACATTTTCTCTCCTAGAATTGATGAGGGAGTTGCCCAATCTCATATGTTTCGTGTGCCTTGTGGTATTTTGTGGTTATTGTTGGAGGAGAGACTTTTCAGAGTTGATTCGGCCTTGAATCTCTGAAGCAAGAGCCGTGTCCACAATCTTGTCACAAAACCAGGATTATTCTTCTGAATCTTGTCACCAGTACTGCTTTCGTAAAGATCATGGATTGCATCTCCAAGGCACAGTCGTGAAGAGGTTATCGTCTGCCTTTGGAACTACAAGGTTGCATCTTTGTTTTATGCAGACGATGTGGTTTTGCTGTGTTTCACAACTGAATGTGAAGTGGCTTCAATGAGTGGTCGTCACTTCCCATAAGTCTAAATGGAAAATGTCTTTCTATGGAATTACATCCACTTCCTGGATGACACAACAGAGATTCGGTTTCTATTCTTGAAAGTTTACATCATTTCCTGCATGACAATTTTGGGTTTGTCTGCTACTAGAAGTCAGTTCGTGCCATTTATACCTTGAGGATGTTTCATAAAAGTGGTAAAAGAGGCATTTGAACTTTTAACCTCTCTCTTATCCATCATGCTTCATTTGGAAATGTTGGCAGCCTTTTGGAAATCTCAGAGTGAAGGTTGTGGCTAGGTTAATGCTAATTGTGACTTTATTTTGGTCTTTCTTCCAATTTGTGAAAATCCACCACCATGACTCACTGTAGGGACGGTGTATTCCAATGTATGTGCATTGTTAGCTTACTATTGAAGAAGGTTCATTTTGGTGTAATCTTCCTTTCTTTCCTTGTTTCTTCCTCTCTTTCTTTTCATCATAGCCTCTTCTAGACAATTTTAGAGTGCATGACTAATAGTTATTGTGCCATAACAATCTACCGTCTAAGCTTCTGACCTCTAGAGTTAAATATGGAGAAGTTCAAGGTGTATGGCAGCAAAGGCAAATCTGTCCCAAGCCTACAGGCAATAAAGTTGAATCATAGTCCCTACTGGAGACATGTTTAGCTTAATGTTTAAAACATAATCTCATCTTCAAAGTGGAAAAGCTTTTGAGGATGTGTCATTTGTGTCTATGCCAAAAAACAAACAAACTCCAATCCCTTTAGTTCATGTGACAGAGCAAAGCTTGTACAGACCTTACAGTAATCACACTTGTGTTCGTGTTTGTCTCAGTGGCGTGAACAGAACTCCTAGCGATGCCATTTGGTGTGAGCCGTATCTTGTTAAGGTCTGTTTTACGGGCCGGCCTGAGGGGAATGTAAACCCAAATGAAAAGAGCAGAAACAACAATAAAAGAGCAGACAGGGAGGGAAAAAAATGGAGCAGAGATGCTCCCAGGGCCAAAACTGCAGATAGAAATCTAACCGCAGAATCAAGGCCAGATTCCTCTTATTCACTGTTGTCTGAAGACCGAGAAGCAAGATCCCTCCGCATCCACCCACTCCTCTTTTCAGATTTACTGCTCTTAAATTGTTTGCCCTCTGCTTTAAAAGTCATCTCCAGATCATCAGCTCTTGAAAACAAACCGAATCTCCATTCTGCTGAATGCCCAGCGGTGATGGCAGCGGCTGAGCCTTTGCTCTCTTTGCGTTGCCCTTAATGCGGGCTCTCCTGTATGTTTGGCTTTCTGGAGGAGCGCCCGACATTTTAGCCAAGCAGCAGAAGAATGGAAACTCAAGTGGGGGCTCAGAAACCGGGTGGTCTCAGCCTAATAATACACCAATCAAACGTAACCGCACAAAGGGGACAATAACAGAGCGGATCAGCCCCCGCGATATAAGAGACGTTCAAATCCTGAATAATAAGCAGAATTTTTAATACTCTGCACCTTGGAGTCATTTGCAGATTGCTTCCCTCTGGGTGAATTTTTCAGGAGATTGTGCGGCTTTAAGACTTTCCAGCGCTGCGGTGACAGATTGCACCCAGTCGAAGACCAGCGAGCGTGAACCCAGTTGGGTCTGGTTTGTTTCCAATCCCTCCCAGTCCGTCTCAAGCCCAGTCTCCAGCTGGGTCATGTCGTTGTGTATGTGATTCCGAGGATTCTTTCCCCTTTTCATGTGTTTGGCATCAGGTGTGAAGGGGGGCCTCAGGTGCTCGGCCCGTCCAGTGAGGGCTCTCTAACGTTCCTGTTTGTTGTCACTCACCCCGGTTTTTACTTGCACAAATGAGGATCCGCACGCACTCCGTTTGAGAGCATATGCAAACACTTGAAAGGGTTCCTCACACACTTCACCTCTATGAGTTATGGAGCCTCTGGGGATCTGAGCTTAATCTTTTAAACGTGAAAATCAGGCAACACAAAAATGGGCTTCCCACCAATAGCGTTAAGACTATGACAATACAGTGATAGTATAGTTTGCTCATTCATCATTGAATCCCATTCAGCCAGAATGAATGGGACTTTGCTCTTGACTTTGACTGGGACATTCTAATACTGTAATCTAAATCATTCAGTTGTAGTTTGGGATAACGTTATCCTGTCGGAACACGAACCTCCGCTCACAGGCATGTTCTGATGTTGAAACTCAAACTTATTTCCAGGAACTTTTGTTTTTGGAGCACTTCCACTGTGGCGTCACACATAAGGCCAGACGCCGAGTCGTAGCTCCTCCCACCGCAGCGATGTCAACCACGTTGCAAAAAGACAGAGATTTCTCTGTCAGAAAACACATATTTTACACTTAAAATCTATGCAGTCACTGTAACTGCCAAGAAAAGGTTATGTTTTAGTTAACTGCAACATACATCGACGAATAAAAAAAAAACAAAAAAAAAAAACGTAATTATTGTTTCTGCTGTACAATACATTTAGCGTTTAGTCGCCGGCTGACAATCCGAGGAAGTCTTTTCAAACCGACACCACTCCGGATTGTGGCGTCGAAGCGACTGAGTGAAACATGAAGGCTTTGGTAGTTTTTCTTTTGTTTCTGGTGGGATCAAATTTTCCAAATGATTAAAGAGAGATTAAATTTTGACTTCAAAATGTATCTAAATATGACCCATAATAAATGGCAAAAAGATATTGTCTCATGTTTTTTCTGCCATTGCCAGTTCTGGTGAGAAATCTTGTTTAATGGAGACACAACGGAGGAATCCTAAGCTAACATTTTGAGGTTGTCCAAGAGATTTGCATAATGAACTTCTTATGGCTTTGCTTGTCTCTTGCAGTAGGCTTTGCCACCTAATGGCATAACTGGATAACTGCAGTAAGCGAAAATCCACAAATCTGTTTTGAGGCAATCAATGTGTGCTCAAGGGATTAAAATATATGCCGCAACATACACTGACCTTCAAAGTTGGCAGAAATTATGAGCTTTAGATTATTTTAAGCCAATTCATCATGTATAACTGAGCTACAGTGGTTTTTATTTTTTTATTTGCAAAAATGTTGAAAACCATGTAACATTTTCCTCCCATTTCAAAATAATGTCTTGCTTTGAGTTGGTGTAACGCAAACAATCCCCAAAATACACTGAGATTTGCACTTTTTAATGTGAGAAAATACTTAAAAGTAAAAGAGGTATAAATATTTTTGCAGCTATGCTGAACTGCATGAAATGTGGTTAAATGGAGAGTATTTTCATACACTTAGAGTTTATATGTATTTGTAAATATAGATATTTAGATATGTATGTATACATAAAAGCTGGATAGAGTAGTTGACCACAAAGATCTGTCTTCATAAAAGACAGCATTTTTATTTGTCTGTAATTGACCCTCCAGCAGAGGAAAGGCACGCATGTTTTCCTGTAAAAATTTATCACCACACATTAAGCAGGAAATATTTCCCAAATTGGTGTAAAATCCTGATTTATGCATTTCGAGAGCGTCCAATTCCTCCCTCTACATGCAAACCACTTTAGGTTTACGAGTAACGAAGCGCAACATTGAAGCAAAACTGACAATAGGAAAGGGAAAAGTTACGACTTCGGTAGTTTACGGCATAGTAACATTTTTACGAACCTAAACAAAGAAAAAGGTTAAATTCGCAGATATTATTTCGACGTATACCAGCTGGATGTCCCAACGGGGAGGTAGGAGGGGGCTAGGCCAATGTAAGGTTAAAGCAGATCTGTATTTTCTACTTGCTGAAGAGAAACTCTATCCGAGCTGCCATGTCAGTAGCCACTTCTAGCATCTTAGAGGAATAAAAAACCTGCTGGGCCACGCCGAGCACACAAGAATGTGTGAATAACATTTTGGTTCTAAAATTACCGTGACATTTTTACGCTTCTCACTTGATAAACGTCCAACGACAAGTGTTTAAGTTGTTCAGAAATAGCATACCATCAGAGCGTCACTGTATCTGTCCTTTTCCTCGAAGGATAAAGAAAAGCGTCTTTATCGCGTGTGATGACTGTTGTTTTATAGGCATCGTGTTATCCATCCGCATGCGGGGGATGCCCTCTATAGAGTGAAAATGATCTGAGTGGATTCCTCTGGCAGAGCCACACGGTGGCCGCAGAAACAGCCCAGCACTGCAAGGCCACTGACTGTGCCAAGCAGGCCAGTCGCTGACACTCCTTGGACGGAGCCCAGGAAAGGTGCGCCGAGGACGGGCGGAGGGGAAGCAGTGTGGCCATGGAAACGCCATTCACTTGCACCGACTGAATGTACGTATATAAAGAACTTCATCCAAGTATTAACATTTCATCCTCAACCTTGGTAAGTGAGGAAAAATCCAAACCATGTAATTTTAAAAAATTATTTATTTCTTTTTTGTCTAAACTCCTCCTTGTTTCTTACTCATCAGGAAAAAGGGTGAAGAAAGAGCGGGAATTTTTCCCACCATCTTATGAAATTCATGCCCTGAAGCTGCGAAAGAGAATACAAATGAAACTGGCAGAAGAATTTAAAAACAGACAGCCGGCGAGAACGAGAACCGTCCAAGAGAAATGGGGATGGAGGAAAAAATCAGGCAGGGTGGGGAAAAAAAAGAGGGGATTTGGTGTTTGTTGTTTTTCTCTAAGCTGTCCTGGTGAATGTCCTTATGGGACACAAGGAGAGGTCAAAACTGCACTGGAAACACACAAAATCTTAAAGTATTTTGACTAGTTTCTAATGAGAATCTCTTTGTACACGTGAAATAAGATAAGACTAGCTTAAAAGGAACTTTTCTGCGAGATTTGGGAGCTTGTTTTAAGTCAATAATTCTTGATTACAGATTAAAATGACTAGGTCCACTTGCAGATTTTTACTATGATCTGTCAGTGGAACAGGAATTTTTAGCAGTTATTGACTCCAAACGAGCTGCATTATCTTTCCGAAAAGTTCCTCGTAAACTAGTTTGTCTTATTTCAGATTAAAAACCAGATTAAAATACTCGGTAAAATGTTGTGTTTTTGTAGTTTTACAGTTAGACCTCTACCTTGTCAGTCTCTATCAGCTTTGAACGTAATTTTTTACCCGAAGTGTATAAGACACCTGTCTCTTTACACTGACAGATAATGTTTAGAAAAGGCCAACAGGGGCAGTAGCCCAGGGTACCGAGTTTTAGTGGGGGAAGAAAGGGGCGTCCAAAGATTTAGAGTGTTTTTGTAATTACAAACACTGAACCTTACATAAACCTCGTATGAAGTATAGTATTTTACTACTGTCACATTTCTGTTAGTGTAAAGAATATGCAACTATTTAATAATAGTGAACTCCTAGTGTATCTTCACAAGACCAACATGGAGCCATCTCACATGGGACGTCTTAAACATGCTGAGTTACAGGTCTACCTATTAATATACTATAATTTGCATAAATTAAAGCCTTTTTTCTTTTTTGGAGAGGGCACCAAACATAGCTCTAGCCCAGGAACCCTCATCTTTCTGAATCCGGCCCTGCCGATACCTCTGAATAAAACCCACTGCCATAAATGTCACCTTATTAGTGAATTTCTGTGAGCAACTCTGAGGTTTTTTAGGGACTAAACAGCTTCGTGAACACAAAGGAACCAAGCAGACAAATTAGGGAGGAACTTGTAGAGAAGTTTAAAGTGCAGTTAGGCTATAAAATAATCCTGGGCTTCTGTTCAACCCAGAAAGAGGATGGGACACCTGCTAAACCTAGTTAGTGATGACATGTTAGGAAAGAATGTCAAACCAGTCATGAAAACAAACCAAGCCCCAAACAAAAACTGTAAAGATTGGTGCTGTGTCGCAGTATTAATCCAAAAGGAGGTCAGTGCTTGGATGGGATGTGATGAGGGGGGAAAAAGAAAGGAAGAATAAGAGGAACACAGCCTCTTTATTCCCTCGACCAGCTTGTGAAGTGTAAATCTCTCTTCGTTTCTTTGTCGTTTCAGTTGCTCAGAGACAACTTTATTTGTTTTTTCGTTTGCCGTTAATTAGGACATTTGCGCCGACGAGCACGGAAGCCGGCGCCACCGCATTAGCACCCAGTTTGCACCCCGTCCCCCCAGCAACACCCCGACTGCCGACTCTCTGGATGCGGAGAAGAAATGGAGCGCTTTAAGTGCCGATAATGGAAGAAAAAGAAAAAGAAGAAGAAGAAATAAAATGTAAAAAAAAAGACGGACGCCCAGGTGCTCTCGCAGAAACACTTTAAAACCCGCTGCCAGCGTTTCCGAACTGAGCGACGGCATCTCATGTAAGCACATCAAACAGCTAATTAGGCGAGTTAGAGTGAATGAAAGTGAGGAGGAGGAAAAAGCCAGCTTGTTTTGTAGGTGAAATAAGTAGGGAGTCATGCTCGTGAAGTGCAGTCAGGAGCCATATTCCATACTGCGCTCATGACACGGGGGAGGACGCGGGACCCCCACTTCGGCAGCCCCCCGCTGTTATTCCAGGGAACAAAAGGAGGGGCTCTCGAGGCCGTGGGTGGATCCATGAAAGGAAGAAAGGAGCCCTGCTCCAGGTCTTGGCTGAATAGAGGCCTTTCACACTTAGAGAGGCCTGTTTACTCTCCCTTAATAATGGCTCTAATTTTCTGATCATTATTGGGTAATTCCATCCACCCCCACACCCAGCGTTTAACGCTTTCTCCCGTCACTCACAGCGCCGCGCGTCCTCGCCTTGTCCACTTCGCATTCCCCCGGAATTAAACCGAGTGTTTCCTGAAACTGTTTGGCCGAAGTCAAAACAAGGTAAAAAAAAAAAACATAAAAAAAAAAAAAACCAGGGAGAAATGAATCCGAACCTTGCTTAGTTGTGTTTAACGTTTCTTATCCACATGTGGAAGCGTTCTTTGCTCTGATTGGAGAGGAGCCGTGCTTTATCCTCCATTTTGTTTTTATGGACCTGAATCCACCATCACAGCGAGCAACAATATTCGCTCCGCTAAAAATTTGCTGGAAAAGGACTTTGGAAGGAAAGAAAAGGGATCACGGTAACGTGATAACCGTTTTATTCAATCTTGGTGAATATATATGAAAGAAAATATCTGTGTATATTCTGGATATAAGAGACGCCAAAGGGGGTCTGCAGCACCCGCAGGAGCACGAAAGGATGCGTACAGCGTTAGGGAAAAGCAAGGATGTTGGGGGGGAAGCAAATGTAAAAATGAGTGAGGGAGAAAAGGAGGAGAAGAGGAGAAGTTGGCAGGGTCTGTGTGTCGGTTTGAAAAGCTGGCACCTTCTAAACAGAGCTGCAGCTCCGGGTGCCAAGCGCTGCCAAGCAGCCCCGCTAGCCTGAATGTGTGCCCTCCCTCCGTCTTTGTTTCCTGCATGGCATTTTGCATTATCTTTATTCTACGCTTTCCTTTTTACTTTATATCAGCGCTCAGCATCGTCCCAACAGAAAAGAGCGGTGTTTAAGACGGCCGAGCGCGAACCGAAATAAAGCGAAGCCGACAACGAAAGAGACAGATTAATTTATTAGAGGTTTCACTTCGGTTCTTTTATCAAAGAGGATTTTTATTTGTGCCTAATTATCTGTTTTAAATGCAGATGTTGTTTTTTTGTTTTGTTTTTAAGTCTACGGAAAGGCTCCGGCTCGTTCTGGTGTGCCAGCCACGTGGGTTCACCTCGCCAGACCGCGGGAGCGAAGCCGGTCGGGATCTCACTGGAAACCGCCCAGAAAAAAAATTAAGAAATGCATCATTTTTGTCTTTAAATCCGTTCCTCTTCCCTCCTTCTCGGCTCGTCGGCTCACCTCACCTCTCCGCTCCTGCTGCTCTCTGCCCCTCGGCTCAGGCGGCTCGCCGAGCCAAGCCGCCCCTCCTGTGCGCGCGGGAATACGTATGTTTTTAGCGGACAGACAGATTCCAGGCCTGGCGCCTGTACAGAGGGAGGAGAGGAGCGGCTGCAGAGAGATTTAACAGTGTTAAGACAGTAAAAAAATAATAATAATAATAATAATATGGAGAGGGGGATATATAGAGAAAAATGACAGGCTTGCTAATTTAAGAAGGAAAAATTTTGATTCAGATTTATTTGCTGTTTTAAGCTGCAATCGTCTTATAAATAATTTTTTTCATACTTTCAGATTAGTTTAAAAAGCTAAATTAGTTGAGCTGCTACAGAGACAAAAAGTTAATTATTACTCTTAATTGCAGAAATAATTAAAAATCAGTGTACAGTGAAATTAGGAAATAAATCTGCCTCCGTCAAACACTTTCTGCTACAAAGAATTTTTAAATTTCCGAAACTGAGACTTTTGTTTGAAAATTCAACCTAATTCAATCATTCGCTTTAGTCTTGTGGGGATTTTTTTTGCTTTTTGTCGCTCAACGTTATTCACTAAACTGGATAATTACAGTGAATAAGAAGCAGGCTGGCCGGGTCCCAAGCCCAAGATCAGCCCATGGATCCAGAGAGTGATGGAAAGTTCTGGACGAACGGTCAGCGGAACCGACTGAGGAGCGACCGAGTCTTTTTACCGATTCACACGGGATCTCAGCTCCATACATGTCTTTTTTTTACACACACACACACACACACACACACACACACACACACACACATAACTGAAGGAAACTGAGGACTCGGAGAATGAGACAACAGAGGCTGACGGGGCCTCCATGTGCCTCTATGTAGAGGACATATGGAGCACTGCTCTTCACAGGGGACAAAAACAAAAAAAAGCACCTTCCGCAGAGCTGATTTCTGTTTTCTTCTTCTCTAGTTTTAACCAGGGAACACGAGAAACTTCGTGTGGGGAAAAAAAAAAAAGCCTCAAATCTTTTTTTCATTATGTAACCACAGACCTGATAATGGTATCTCCATTTGAAGCTCAGGATATTGGGCAACGGCGATAAGACGTGTTTGATGGATTAGAGTGACGCGAGAAGGCGCTAAGTCTATCGGTCTCGCTGTCCGCTTCCAAGTCCCCTCCCTTTGTTTGTCTCTTTTAAAAAGAGATTCCCTTGGTCATTTGTAATGTCGGCACCACGCACAAAGACACCCCGACGGGTAAATGAGCGTGTGGAGAGACGGCGCGCACGGTTGGCTTTCGGACCTGGCCTGGGCAACCTACGCGGCCCGTCTGTCTCCAGCGCCGAGAGCAAACACGGAGGCTCTCAGAAGCAGCTTTTCATCCTCGGAGCCCCCCCTCACCCCCCAAGTAATGAAAGCCGCATGAGGCGGACCGGGCTCCAAACATGACTAATGCTGGAACCGTGCGGCTTTATCAGTACAGACAAATACGGAGCGAAGGGGGGGGACCCAAGGCAACATGATGTCAGGCTTGATCCCCTGTACGTCTCCACAAAACTGAACTATTAGGAGATTCAATGAAATAAAACAGACCTGATGCTAATTTGCCACGAGTTCTACAGAGGCTTAAGAGGAAGTTTGGCTTCAAAACCCGCTATCACATCATGTCTTTGAGAAAACACAGAGTAGTGCAGGTCTGTCTCCCCAAACCCCGTAGCTGCACACTGCTGGTCAGGAGACTTCAATACGTTTGGCAAATTGAAAATGGCTCGCAGAAAATAAACCGTCAATTCAGTTCTGTTTATTTCTATGGCACTAATTCACAACAAATGTCGTCTCGAGGTACTTTACAAAAAAAGATTATTTCAATTCAATCACAGATACATTCCAAGTAATGCTAGTTATCAAACAGTGCAATACGTTCAGCTAATTCTTCAAAGTAAGTTAAAAAGTTTTTAAGGAAACCCACCGGACTGCATTGAGTCTGTAGCTGCGTTTCCATTTACCTTATAATTGAACAGTTTGACTAAATAAATTTGCTCAATGGAAACATGCCAATTTTGACCTTGTTCACATGTGACTTTAATTGTGTATTTTATTTAACGGAAACGCTACCATTGTAAAATTTTGTTTGTTTGACATTAGCGTTTTGTCATGGAAGCAAGAACTTAGCAACAGCAGATAATCGATCGCATTGTATCGTTGACTGAGAATGCATGTAGTGACAGTGAAGAGGGAAAAATAAACCTTTAACAGGAAGAAACCTCCATAATGGTGTGGAAAAACATGTTTTAATTCAAGTATCGCTGTTTAAAAGCTACTGTATTACCACAGTAGACAGATTACTTTATAAAGAGCAAAACAAAAAAGGGATAATATTCTGCCCGTTAGTGTAACTTGAACGTTGACGATGTTTATGTTATGGAAATTACTGTTTATAAGGACTGCATCAATAAATTGGAGGAAATTATCTTCGCTTTGTGTGATCGAATGATTCATACATGAGAAACCAACATTATCTACCAATTTTATGTAGATCCACAAATGTCTGAAAATCATCCACAGATCCCTTTTGCTCTGCCGTGGTAGAGCGCTGACCCACTGTTACCAATTTATCAACTTTGTCGCTATGCTTAGTAACTTTTCAGTCACAAAAAGAATCATTATTGGCCAAAATTGGAATCGGCAGGTCATGGTTTTTAAATATTGGTGTTTCAAAACCTGCAATCGGTGCATCCCCAGTACTTATTTTCTGCTTTAACTCATTTAGATCACGGTGTAAGTCTTTGTCCTAAATCTTTAAAGACTATCGCGATATCGTGGTATTTCTAGTGAAGGCTCTCATCTCGCATAAGTCTCATATAAGCCTGAGCCTTCTAGAAGGAGTTGAAATCTATAACTGCACAAAGCAGAGACGCATCGTCTGGGCACAGGGCAGGAGAGGAAGTGTGTCTCCTGATCTGTAAGTCAAATCCTGACCTCTGATCGGTGGCAACAGTGACTTCAGCGGGTGGAAAAAAAGAAAAAAACAGAAGACAGGAGCAGAGCGGCAGGTGAGGCGGCTGCGGTCCAATCGTTGGGCCCATGGTAACTGACAGCTTCCGCCAAACACAGTCAGACACCCTGGAATGGAGAGCTAAGAATAAAACTGTAACACTGCCACCCAAAAGGTCAGAGTGGAGCCACTGTCTGCCCGTTCTCTTTAAACTCTGTTTAACCCCGCAGAGTCTCTGAGACGCTGCGGCTCGCTAAGTCCCGACTTACACCCTGCTCTCTGGTACCGTGTTCAGGTCCGGTCGTACGCGCAAATACGCTTCGCGATTGAAGTTTCAAACCCGAACAAGACATTTGCGAGATGCTTTATTTATGTGCCGAAGAAGTAACAATGTAAAGAGAGCTGGCGTGTTGTTGGGAGTCTGTGGATACTGGCAGAACAGACAGAGAGGAGGGGGTGGGAATTAAAAAAAAAAGAAAAAAGGCTTTCCTCGAAGGAGGCACCAGGCTGCGCTCGGTACTGATCTGAGCGCCGCTTCGCCACGGTGCGTTGTGGAACAGGAAGAGACGCTTTAGAAAGGCAGTGCGTTACGCGCCGGCCTGAAAGGAGCCTGGGGTTGGAGGGAGGCCGTGGGGCCGGCGGGGAGCTACCCGCCTCCCCGCCAACGGGGGGAAGGAATGAAAACCTCCCGGCGTCTATAAAAGCAGTGCAGCGACGTTGAGGATTCACACCTGACCTTCTGCTCGACAGCTGGAGCGACGCTGGAGTGGAGCGATGACTGCAGCGGAGGAGCTGCCCCCGTATGTGCCAGCCAACGTACCGACAATTGGACACTTTTTTCTTCTAAATTCAGAGAAAGCCGGTTCAGACTAGTGGTGGGCGATGTGGACTTAGCATTTTATCACAATATTTTGTGATAACAATAAAATTAATTAAAAAATGAATTTTTAATATTGTTTGAGGCGACTGTATGGCTGTCTGTGTGTCCACAAACAGATTCTGCTCTTGAGAAATATTCTTCTTTCAGCCAGGCTTCTTCATTTAAGAAACAGGAGGGATTTATATCACTAAACTGCACACAGTGACTGCATTTAATCATATTTGCAAATTTACTGATATGTATTGATGCTCTCGTGGAACAGTTGAGAAAAAAAAAAATATTTCTGATAACACTGTCAGTTGAAATTTATTTAGACAACAGAGAAATGTTTCCTGATAAATGTTAAACGATACAATAAATTCCCACCCTTAGTACAGACTGGCTTTATTTGGACAAACAAAGCAGCTCAGTTGAGATATAATAATTTTAATAATTAATTAATCCTGTTACCTCCTCTATTTTTATTTGTTACACTTGCATATTCAATTGTTTTTTTTGTGTTATTTTATGTCTTTATGGTTTGGCTTTACAATTTTAGTTTAGTTTCGAAGTCTGTATAAAAAAAATCAAAACAAAAAAAATAGACATTAAAATGAAAAATATAAACTGTGATGTGGTTTTCATTTAAATTATTTCATGCTGGTTTGTAAATGTGATCGACTTCCCGAATGGATCTGGAAAAATAAAATGCGTAAACAAGGAGAAGTCTTTGATCTGTACGATCCGGAGAGTAGCGAGCGGAGCATCCGGGTGTTTGTGTGCGGGTTGCAAGGGTGCGCAAGTGTGTGTGTTTGTGTGTGTGTTTATGCAGAGAGTGCCGATAGGCTGAGGCGATCGGGGATGGGGTCGGGGGCGCTGCAGACTGGCTGCCTCCTAAACTACCTGGGACTGGGCCAGCTGTCACGGTGCTCTCCAGACCACCACACACACACACGCACACACACACACACAAGCAAACACCATTCTCCTATTCGAAGGGATTACAGACACATGACAAACTGCCTCTCACGTGCACGCACGCGGAACCGTGCGCGCGCTCGCCGGGGATAAACCCGCTTGCAGATGCTTTTGTTTACCGACGGCGCCGCAAAACATGCACGTTTGGATTTAGTTAAATTTGCACACAAATGCTTCTACAAATGTACCAACGCAAACATATCTCTTAGCAAACACAGACTTTAAGCCCGGACTTTCAAAACTGTCGGAAACGCTTTAAAGCAAAAAGAAACAACTATCAGCAAAGAAGACGTTTGTCTATTTTTTTTTTTGCTAACATTTTCTTTCCATGTGGGGAACTGTATTCTGCATACTGTCCCTTTAAATATTTAAATGTGGCATTTGTCTTGGCATCGAGGCCATTTGGCACAGATTCCAGAGTGGGAGGCTAAATCCGAACCTGACCTCTGCGTCTGCTAAGGGTGCTCTCGACAAAAATAAAAACCCCCGGCTCTGTAACATATCGGTAACACATACCTGGTGTGTGGACGAAGTAGGCCAGGTAGAGATCCAGCTCCTTTACCGTCACCCCGATGTGGTGCGGCTGGACACACAGGCCGTGGTTGGAGCACTGGGGCGACTTGACCAGCCGCTCTCCGTCCGTGCTCTCCAGGGGGCTGCCCTTGAACAGGATGACCATCACCAGGTCCAGCCGCCACACCTTGTCGGCCTGGCGGAGGCAGTCGATGCGGCGGATCTTCCCCTTCTGGTCGGGGTTGGACAGCACGCAGCAGGGGGGCTTCTTGCCTGTGATGGTGAGCACGAAGTCCTCGCGGAACTCCGGCCGGATGTCCTTGCGGAGCTTGGCCAGCAGGCGCGAGGCCCACTTCTGCTTGATCTCCGGCTTCTCGCCCAGCAGCTCGTCCTTCACGGCGCGCTCCTCGTCCTTGCTCATCCTCTTCTCGTGCTTCTTGAAGTACTTGCGCTTGCGGGCCTGCAGGTTGAACCAGGTGTAGGAGAAGGCACGGACATGGGGCAGGAGGGCCTCGATGAAGGGGTGAAATTCATCCTGAGGACAGAACGGGAAAACTGTTAAGCAGCTACAGAACGGAGATTTGATTTAAAAGGTGGAACTAAACATGTTTTATTCCGAAATTATTCACAGAAAATATATTTTAGATAGTAGCCTAATACGTTTTACACATTGATAGTATTCCAATTTTCAGTAATTGTTCAATTCTATTCAGTTTTGGTAACAAAACCCATTGAATTTGGTTTGCTAATTCAAGCGTTAGGTTTTTGTCGTTCCCTGTGTGAGAATATTTAGGCTAATAAAGTGTAAAAACTCAGTAAGATTTAATAACTGTTACAAGAACTTTGTTTGGGAAAATTTCTATAGTTTGTGGCAATAATCAAATTTGTTCCCCAAACTTAACTAGCGCTGATGCCAAAGTCAAGCTTGCTAGCTAACACTAAGGCAGAGGTAGTTGACAAACGACATGCTAAGAATGGTTATGAGAGTAAAGTCTCATTGTTTGTCACAAATCTATTTTGGGCTGAACGTTTCTATTGTTGGAGCAATAAGTAAAATTTTAATCCAAATTTAACCAGTTTAGCAGCAACACTAGTTGTAAAGTCAAGCTTGGTAGCTAACACTAAGACAGAGGTAGCTAGCAAAAGACACATTAGCCATGATTCCAAGAGAAAAGTCTCCTTGTTTGTTTCAGAAAGTTTCTATTGTTGAAGCAATAATTACAATTCATATCCAAATTTAACTGCTTTAGCAACAGCACTAATGCTAAAGTCAAGCTTGCTAGCTAACACTAAGACAGAGAAGTAGCTAAAGAATGACACATTAGCCATGATTATGAGAGAAAACTCTCCCTGTTTGTTTCTATACGAGTATTTATACCTTACCACAGTTCAATCCTTCTCTTTTTTTTATTTGGTGCTTTTTTTAACGTGAGGGGACGACCAGTTTGCTAGCAAGTTGCTTAGCGCTGCAGCTAAACAAGCTAAAACTTAAATTCTCACTATAAAGCAGAAACCTTTTCAACCACAAGTCCTCAGACAGTCCTTATCTTTTACTGAGCTGATGTAGGTATCCACAGTGCATCCCACAGGCTATGAACATATCAGCTTTTCTTGTGTTCAACCAGTGGACACCACACCACGACAACGACAATAGCTAAAAGATGACTGAAAATATCATCGGTTAAATCCCCAATAAATGGTTCAGGCAAAATTTGTTACCAAAATGAAGCAGTGCATGATCTCAAAAATTCACTAATAGCAAACCAACGTAGTTGATTAAAAGGAAAACAATTTTACTGGCTAATATTGAATACTCTCCAAAATTCCTTTTAGTTTAATACAAGCTTCCTAATCTTTAGGCAGTTGCTGCCAAAAAAACAGGACATAATAGCTTTGGCTATGAGGGAATGAATGAAAAATTACTTTTTACTTTTTCAGTAATAATTTCACTTTACTCGCAAATATAGATACATATAGAAATAGATATCTATATATATAGATAGATATGTTTCTTTTAACGTGAGAAGAAACATCATAGTAACAATTTAAGTAATTTAGTCATTTTAGATTTTGGTTACAATTTAACACATTTATTTAGTTAAAAATCAATTACAATCTATCCAAAATAAAACATATTAAATTGCTTCACGTATTTATTAAAACAATCTATGTGCGTTCTCAAAATTTAAATAACCATCAAAGTATTTTTAATTTCCCTGTCATATAAAATCACTCACACATGCAAACACACAGACATATGAATCTTAATAAGCTACAATATCGCAACAAATCATCCTGCTCGTTTCAGCAGACAATAACAAACATTCAACACGAAAATAAAATAAAAACAAATTTAAATAATAATAATAATAATAATAATCAAAACGCATAAATCCAAAAGCAGAAGAAAAGCTGAGCAAACATACACTCCCAGGTTCTCTGCTGTTTGGACAGGGGAAGGGGGAGGAATAAAAAGGTGGCACAAGGTATTCTAATACCTTCACTACATATCTCTGGGCAACAAAGCCCAGATCTCGCCACAGCGCTCCCGCGCCAGGGCTGCCACACACCGGCCGCTCACCGCCGCCAAGCTTTGCCGCCACCAGCCCGCCGCTGAAACGCGCCGCTAAAAGCTCAGCCATAGCGCTCCCTGTCAGCGCTAAACACACACCATGCAGGGGAGGAATAATAAAAAAAAAATAAAAAAAATAACTAATCTAGGGGAGCTCCAACCAGTCACATTTCCACAACAAACTGAAAGGAGACACAAATCACCACAGATAGCCACACTGCAAGAGGAAGACAGACGGCCCGGTAGTTACCATTTTGCACTCTCATCATAAATTTGGCACGGCGTTTAAAGAGAAAAAAAAAAAAAAAAGAAAAAGAAAGAAAGAAAAAAAACCCCTCTTGCACCAGTTATTTATTTATTTATTTATTTTGCGCTCCCCAATGTAAAGCCAGAGCTGGTTTGGCAAGGAGAGGAGAATTAGGAGATGGAGGGAAAAAAAAAAAAAAACACTCGGAAGCGGATTGTCAACTGGAAAAAAAAAAAAATTAGCTGCTTTAAAAAGTTGAGAATATTAATAATAATAAAAAATGGGGAACGTTAAATAATCAGCAGCGCATTCTAAGAAATATTCAGAAATATAAAGAGAATATGTAATAAAAATAACAGTTTTGAACTGTTAGAAAAATCATTTTTAAAAAAGCACAAAAAATGAAAAACCTTGAGGGGGGGAAAAAAAAAATCCTTGGCAAAGTGAACCCTAATTGGTAGCGGTGTCTGTTCTGATCCCTTGGCCCGCCTCACACACACACACACACACACACACACACTCACAAAACACACACACTCTCTCTCCTACACACGCGCGCAGAATCGAAGAGGAAGGAAAAAAAAAAAAAAACCGAGAGCCGAATCAATGTTGGACGAGCGCACAGGACCGCTGGCAAAGCCGAGTGCTGCCTCTCCTTTTCTCTCCCTCTCCCTCTTTCTCTCTTCCTGGGTCTCGCTGGCCGTCTCTCGTCCTCTCCGCGTTCTCTCCCTAACCATCGCTTGAGCCTCTGCCAGCGCGATGAGAAGGCCCACCTATTTGGCAACGAGATGCCCGCAGCCCAGCCAATGCGTTCGCTTCCAGAGCCGAGAGGGAGGGTAGGAGAGAGAGGGAGAGAGAGAGAGAAAGAGAGAGAGAGAGAGAGAGAGAAAGAGAGAGGAGGGAGGGGGGCAGGTTAGGTTAGTTTGGTAGAGGGTTTGCGCGAGCCAAAGCGGCAACTTCCAACCCTGACACTGCGGGAAAGTTCAGGAGAAGAAGCCTAAAAGTCCTCCTCCATCTTTACTATGGCCGCTGCTATTCTCCCCTCTCTCTCTCTGTCTCTCTCTCTCTCTCTCTCTCTCTCTGCTTGCATAATGCCACCTTGGCAGAGGATGGCAAAGAGAGGACACGCAGCTCCAGAGTCCCTCCAGACCCCACCACCACCACCACCATCACCACCACCACCACCGGCAGCTGCTCCGGGGTTCAGCGCAACAAACAAAAGACGAGGGGGGGAAGAGCCACACTCTCCTCTGTCTGTGCAAACAAGAGTGAAGGATGGAGAGGAGAACACGCTAATGTTTATGAGAGTGAGAGGTGGGCTGCTTAAAGACAGCAAAGCAATCAACTCTAGGACCGTACAAAATATTGCTTCCTCGAGGAAGGAAAGAAGGAAGGAAGGAAAGAAGGAAGGAAGGAAGTATGCAGCGATGAGGCCACTTCGAAGGCTGCACCTGCTCCAGCACATGTGCATGGCAGCCAGAGATGGGCCAAGGCTGCATATGGATGGAGGGTGGAGGGGCAACGCTTGCCACAACTCAACAACTCCTGGAAAACATTTTGATGAGCATTTTATGACAGTTTATCTGGATATTCCACGGAAATGCTGGAGTACATGCAAAACAGACACAATGATCTCAGCACATGGATGCAAAACGGTTTGTTTATGTGTAATAAATGAAAGCTGAGGGTGAAAATCACAACCCACTGAATATGGGTTTGCTTTGTAGCGTAGCACTTTCTTGAATTATACATATGATATAAATTGTCATATGTATTTTTTTTAAAAAAACAACCTTTATTATGGAGCTGCTCCTCAAATAAGCCAGCTGATTCTGAAAAATTACATATTATGACCCTTGATCAAATTATAAAAACTCCCAACAAACTTAATCTCAACTCATTATTTATTAATGACCGGATATTTCAGTGACAAATATTAAAATTTCATGGAAATCTAAACAAAAGGACCAAGACAAGCATATTTATTACATGTGATATTCAACATGTCCAGCAGTTGATTTTTATTTATTTATTTGTATTTTTTTACATGTGGCTCACCACCCAGGGTGTCATTCAGTTAGGGGCTGGCTGATCCATGGGTACATTCATGAGATTCATTTTGAGTGCAGATGTATTTGATCATCTTTTCATCCATTTTTGAAGAAACAAGGAGAACAGGAGGAGCTTCTGTGAACAAAACGTCACAAAAACCGGAGATATTTAGACATGACTGTCAAGCCTCCAACAGAGAAAATGCTATTATGAAATTAATAAAGTTTGTTACAACTTCCAACCCCCTTTACACAATTATATATATATAATTTTTATTTCAGTCTCAATTGATCCAGTCCAGGCGTTACCAACAAATGCAAAAGTAAATGGTAGTGTTATCAGCAACAAATTTCAAATCTAAAAGTTACACCATAAATTGTTTTATCAGTGAAACTATTTCATTCACAACAATTCTTCATAGTAGTACACTAATAACTGTTTTCCACAGTTATTAGTGTACTACTCTAATATGTTAATAACTACTATATTTCCAGCAGGTTACCACAAACTCATCTGTTTACAGCACATTAACGTAGATTTGCAAGTGTGATCTGGGAAAATTTTAATCTCTCGGTGATTTAATTTACAGTAAAATGTAATTATGAGAGAGAAAAAAAATGGGCCAGTGTCCATGTTGGATTTCCGTTTTCAGTTTAAGTGGAATTTACTCTGAGGCTATCGGCTAAAGCTTCAGGCACTAATTTCTTTGGGGTTTTGTAACATTTGGTTTCATAAGGTCTTGTAATCTGCCATCTTTGAGGCTAAAGCAGCTAATGTTGCGGTATCTTAGCTCGCTCAAGTTAGCATAAAAATGGCTATTTTGCTAGCTGGGAAATAAGCTGGAGGCTAACAAAAACAGATGGCTATAGCACTAACTGGTAAAATACACTCCAAGTCTATGTATGATTAAAATGAATAGTGAAGGTCGAGGATCTTAGGAAGGTTGTTCATTTTATACGTAAAGAATAACATCAACGGAATGCTAACGCTAAAATTAGCTGCAAAGACAAACATGTAACTTTATCTGTATGTTGACTTATTTCAATTAAAAAGTCTTGAATGTGACATGTTGTGCCTGGGGGCCAATTGGAAGATCATTCATGGGTTAACAGTTCGGCTGTTGGTTGCTTTGTTTTTATGTTTTTTTTCCTCCAACATTTCTTTAATTAGCCATATAAAGCAAATATTTTCCAGCCGGCTGAAAGTGGAACAAGAAGGAGACATTTTCACAGATTTCACAACAATTTGGAAAATCTGAGTCCAAAAAGAAAAACAATGTTTTTTTTTATAGATGCTGAAGAAAAATAAATAAATAAACTCACACACTCCGTACAGGCGTGGGGGGTGAGGGAGGCTATGAGTGTTTTTGACATCCAACTCGCAATGGAATAGAAATGAGTACAATAAAAATATTCCAAACACACTTTTCCTTATTTAAACTCATCTAAATTTTATGGACTTGTTTTATTTTTATAATCGTTTGTGGACTAAAGAAAACACGGAACAACCTTTAACTGAGGCAAAAGTCAAATCCGAGCGAGTGTTTTTGTTTGTTATTTGGGAATAACATCCGCTGTTGATGCAGGACATAAATTAAAAGCGTACAATAAGAAATAAAAAACGTTTTCGTTTCGACGAGTTTGCATCTTAAATTGAGGATCCTTCCATTTCCCTCCCTTCTCCTTCAACTGCAAAAAAAAACAACCCTAAAAGCAAAAAGTCTCTCTGACACACACCGTCACAGCCTTCGTTAAAGAGCCGATAACACGCAGCGGCCCGGGTCCGCACGCCTCCAGCCTGTCTGACCGCAGCCGCAGTCTGATCCGGGGTCAGATAAGAGCGCGCGTCCGAGTCCGACGTATCTGCGCTGGGCTGCACCTGCGGGAGCTTATGGCCCGCGCCGCAGCGAGAGAAGATAACTGGCACTTGAATGCGATTTGCCGTGTCTCTGCTTTTCACGATGAATTAGAGCTCGCCGTGTTCACCTCCCTGCTGCCAAAATGCAAATGCGCCGCCATTCAGATGTCAGCAGAATTCGACTGCAAGGATGTTCGAGTCATTTCTCTAAGCCTCCCACAAACAGAGACAGTCATGTTTGTTTCCTATAAATAACTGGAGTCTTTAAAGATGACAAATCTGGAGGAACATGCACTGTAAAAAAAAAAAAAAAAAGAATTTCAGAGTGTTAGATAATAAGTTTTAAAAAATATATCTGCTTGTGAATATTAGCTTCAATAATAGTTGGATTTCAACAAGAGTAAATGTTTTCTTTTGATTACAAATCCATCCTAAGCATTTTATTTAACTTCAGTTATCAGCCAATTTTAGTGTAAAACAACAAATATTTTATATGTGTAGATTTGGACGTTTTGGAAAAGAGATTCTATAAGTTAAACAGCTAACAAGCACTTGTAAATAAATTTGCATGTTGTGATATTTGACTTATTTCAAAGGACTTAAAACATGTCGATGTTGACCAAAGTGCTGAAAGACGAAGCTGAACATGAACAGCACTGCTTAGAAAGCGCAAAATACAGAAATACAGAAAAGAGTTGCAGAAGTTGAAAAGAGAGAAAAAAAAACTTGAATTATAAGAACAAAACAAAAATAGTACAACAGCATTTATGGGTCTGGTGTGAAGGCCAGAGTAAAAGTTACTTTTTTTTTTCTTTTTTTTTTTTAAAGTGTGATTTACAAGTGAAGGTGAAGGGATGACATGCAGTGTGAAATCGTCGCACCGTTTGGGGAAGGCAGCAGCTAAAGTTTCAGATTTTATGATGTCTTTACTCAGCAAAATCAAAGTAAATACGGAGATCAGGGCATAAAATGTAGGCAAGAATGTAAAAACAAACAAAACTAATAAAATGTATTCTGCCTAAGGCCTTTGGTTTGTTGTCAGTGACGACTACAGAGGCAGCTCAACCAGCTAACACGTTTCGTTTAGCATTAGTGCTACCACTGAGCTGGTTAAAGAAGCTTTTTGTCAAGCACAGGTTACAATAACTGAAATAAATAATATTTACAGTTTAGCACCATCTAAAATTCCTTTTTATAGTGCATGAACATCAAACACTTAAAAGTTACATTTTAACACCTGTGGATGAGAGTATCTCTGCGTTTGAGCAAAAGTTTAAACTTTAACTATTCAACCAAGTCAGTTTCTTAGAAAGCTGAACTCATTCAGTGGTTGCCATGGAAATGCTTAACTTATAAGCTACCTGGTGGGATATGTTTTTTTATTATTGTTTTCAATAATCTCTATTGCACCTTGATCACAAACTAATTCCTATTTTTGTTCATTTTTATAGAATCAGATTAGTTCTGTTAATAATAACAATAATAATAATCAGAGTTGAATAATTTTTTTGAGTTAGAATTTTCTTTTTAAATGACAGAAAACTAAATGTATTCCTGTAACCTATATGGTCTCAAATCGACCCGAATAAAATGCAACCAAATCTATTTGTGTTCAGTTCGAACAGTTCGCAGTGATAAAACCCTCAGGTGATTTCTGGCGCAGGTTGCTGCCCTTTGCGCTGTCTGCCGCGTGGCGCAAACAGGCCGGCGCAGCTGCGCGTTGAACGCTCCTTCATTCCTCCGCAACTCGAATCAACGTTGTTCAAAACGCGGGTGGCCTCGCGCTCAATAACACGGGCTTGTTATTTATTAGGAACCAGATCTGTCGCGCGAGTTTCCGTCTACACGGCTCGTGCGCTCGCTCTCTCTCTCTCTCTCTCTCTCTCTCTCTCTCTCTCGCTCTCTCTCTGGGCCCTGTGATGCGTTAAGGGGTCACCAGAAAGAGACAAACAGTCCCGAAGCGGCTTTTACTAGCAGACCGATATGCTCCCAGTTAAAGTCGTTGATTATTTTCCAAACATTAAAAAAAAAAGATCACCCAGACCCACGGTAATAACTAAAAAAGTAAAAAAAAAAAAAAAAAAATCACAGCCAAAACAATTAAAAATGCGCCTGCTTTTTCTTCTTCTCCGAGGGCGCTTTAAATATGGATGGTCGAGAAGAAAGAGGCAAAAAAAAAAGAAAAAAGAAAGAACTCTGCCAGGAATTGGGAATTTCTGCAAACAGCACGTTTAGACGTCCAAAAGGAGACGAAGAGTTGACACCGGGAGGGGAGAGGCAGCGAGCAGGCGGTTAAAACGGGAACAAGGCCCCGAACGAGCGTGGATCATTCCAGCGCCACATCTGGAAATCCCTGCGCACTTTCTCCTCCTCCTAAACCCTCCCGATTTATTCTAACAAAGAAGAAAAAAATAACACCTTTATAATAATCCCAATGACATTATCTTGTTATGGATGCATCAGGGATCACATAATTAGAAACATGCCACCCCACCGACCCGCCCTTCTCTTTCTCCTAACTTACGTTTCCTAAATTGATCCGACCATTAAAGGACAAAAAAACGTGATTTTTTTAATTTTTTTTTTTTTAAAGGCGTTTATTTTGCGATTCTCCGCACGTCCGACCGAGACTGCAGGAGTTGGCTGCCAACTTCAGATTAACTCTTTCAGAGAAAAGAGGAGAGGAAAGGCTCTTTACTGTGGAAACAAAACAGAAAAACAAAAACACAACTCCATAATTTCCAGCTTAATTTATAAACGATCAAAAGGAATCGCGTTTCTTCCCCCTCCCAGCTAATTCATTTCTATCAGCATTTCTATTAATTTGGATGAAAACAATGAAGACTATATATTGCACTTGGACAATTATTACCTCAGTAATCCAGGTAAAATGCACCTTCTTTGCGTGAAGCTCAGATAGAATGTGAAGAAAACTGCCTTCAAATAAGCTGATTGAAAATGTGAAACAACAATATGTGATCCAGACAAGTTTTGATTTCAATTTGAAAAACAAACACATTATTATTATTATTATGACAGTTTTCATTTTTATCATGGTTTTTAGAATTTTTTTATTTTCAAACAGAGTCAAATACATGTGTTTGTCCTTATTTTTGACTTATAGCCAGGGCCAGACTTTGAGAGGGGCCATAGCCCTGGGCTACATTTGTTTTTGGGAGGGGGCAAAGATTTTATTTTTTTTTTTTTAACAAATGTGTGTTTGGCAAATATTGCACTTTATATAAAACTCATGGGCCCAAGTGTCAAAATGTTCAGAACATAAGCAATTGTTTAATAATTTTTAAGTATTTGAAAGTTATTATGTTATAGTCGATTTCTTTGGGGACAACATGAAGTTGTTGGCTGGAGGTCATATTAAACACACAACGCATCAATTAATACCTGCTGATCTACACAACTACCTATTACTGTAATTTGCATTAGTAAAGGACTTTTTTCTTTAGTGGGTAGGGCACCAAAACGGTCTCCAGCCAGTCCTTGTAAATCTGGACTCTGTAAATGTAGTTTTAACACAATGTTACCTTCATTTGACTCGTAGCCGGCACTCCTTTAATTTCCACATCCTGACTGGAAATGGACTGCAGGCTGACAGCAAGTAGCAACATGTAGCTGACGGTGCTACCGCTTTATTTATAATTTATCAAAACATATTTTAAACCCAAATGTATGATTTAAACATTGCAATATATTTTAGCCGATGTTCTTATTCTCATGAATCCAGCTGGTCGCACCACGTTGTATTTAGGGGCATCAGTAAATTAGGGATGCTGCAAAAACATGCCTCACTTTTCAGATTTTTATTGAAAAGTGAGGCATGTGATTGATATTTAATACCAGACCAATCACAAATAACCTCTTTATAGTTGGAAAGTTCTAAGAAGTTACTGAGATGAAGTGAGATTTGACGTCCAAATCTTCAGGCCAAACGGGGCAAAAGAAATGCATTCTGGGCCAGACTTTACAAAGTGCTTACAGGGGCCCTAGCCCAGGGCTCCAATTGATTGGGGGCGCCAAATAATTTATTTTTTTATGTATGTTTTGCAGATGTTGCTCTTTATATGAGTCGTAAGCCCATGTTAGGTTAGATGTAGTAATATTTAGGTATTTGAATTAATATAAGTATTTTAAAATGATGAAGTTAGAGTAATTATTTTGGGGAACAGCATGGAGCTACTAGCCAAGAGATTAAACCTCCCATTATTTGTTGGTATCATCACTTCATACCTAATTATGTATTGAACTACCTATTACTGTGCTGTAGTTTGTATTAACATAAGAATTTTTCTTTAGTTGATAGGGAGCCAGGGGGCCACATCTTTGTGAATCTGGCCCTGAACGCATTTGTTTTCCCAAGACAAATCTCACGTTTATTCTACTCTGTTCTGAGTAGAATAAAAAATATTGTTTATTTGAAACAATATTGTTTCAAATAAATAATCTGAATCCCTCTAAGTGGACCTAAAAATCACCACCGTTTGTTCAGAACAGCCAATCAAAGCTCAGAGAAATTCCTATCTTTGTGGCTCCCTCTGACCCGGCAGCGGCCAATCTTCCGTCCTGCGGCGCCTGACCTCGCCGCAAATGCGCCGCATCTCATCAGGCCAATTAGAGTGGTGGTCCGCACAACCCGGAGGCCTCCCAGCTGCCGGGCCCTTCATTAGCGCAGCCCCTGTTGTCCTCTCCTTCCCCAGCTGAGTGTCCCTGACACCGGCTCCCCCGACCCGCCCCTCACCCCGGCACAGGCTGCTGACACCCAGCCAGGCCCACGGATCGGGACGCCATCAGATGAGGAGGGGGGGCGGCTTTCACAGGCTGTATCTGGATTCTTATCGATTTCCTTTTTTCTTTTCCTCGCTTGGACTTTGAGGAATAGAGTTGAACCTCACAGAAACACGCTCATCTTTCTCCGCTGGACCAAAAAAAAAAAAGATTCCTGACGTGATTTTTGTCTCTACCGTTGAATCGTCTCCGTTACTGCTCCTGTCCATAACCAGAAACAGGCACTACAGCTTCAATAATAAAGGAGGGAAGACAGTGACTAAGAATCCCTCGCCCTACTGACCCACCCTTTCCGTTGTTCTACCGTGCAAAGATCCACGGAGCTCAGCATCCTGCACTGGTTGCACTTATCCCAGTTTATAAAGCGGCGCGTTACTATGTGTGAAAAGTCTGTAAGCAATTTGCGGCGACTGCGTGCTAAAGTGCCCAGAGTGGGTGGCTGTGCGGGGTGGGCCGAGGAAGAGGCACGCACCGTGCATTCCGATGCGGTCCGGGGGGGTTCGGCTGTGGCTCTCATCTCAACTTAAAACGATGACATTTGCAGAAGGGGCAAAAATCGAGAGCATCTCACTTTTAAAAACAGCAGCGTCTGGAGAAATCTAAGAAAAAGCAGATCATCTGTGGGAACAATTAAAAGGAACAAAATCTAAGCTAAGGGGGTGAAGAGATGGGATATCGCCTTCATCAGGCCGTTTCCCACCCGAAAGCCCTCTTTATTCTCTACACAGTTAGCCCATGGCATGAGAAAATAAAATAAGTGCTCAGGATATTAAAACCAACACAAAACAGCTTTAAAAAACATTAAATGTCAGTCCCACTGATACCAGGTTTAATGCAGTCATATTTAAGACCTTTTTAATGCCATCCTGAATGAAATTTAAGATTTAAAACTGCTTAAATACCTTTAAAAACATTAGATTTCAGCACTGATATCAGAGTATCTCTAACTTTCAGCAAGTCAAATGTCAGACTTTTTAAGACCTGTTTAAAGCCACCGACATTAAATTTAAGACAAAAAAACTATAAACACAGGTGTGGTTGGGGGGCTTGCCGCATTACAATCAGGCATATAAAAATTTGTGAACCTAGCCAGGTAGCTAGCTTGTGAGAGTATATTAGCAGCTAGCTGTCATTAGCCTCAATTGTGTGCGGCTCAAACTTTAAAATTTTGTCTGAAAAGTTGCTAAACATTGCTGGGGAATATGGAAGTATAGACCGACTGCTGATGTCCCAAAATTAAGGATATCGACCCAATTTATCTGTGCACCTCCTAAGCTAAAGCTATGCCACTGTCAGGAAGGATTCAAAACACTCCCCAAAGCGTTCTGGATGGATCATTTAAACGAAGAGGATGAAGACGTTCTCAGATCAGCCCAGTGAAAACGGACCAGACAGGACGTGGGGCCTTAAACTCCCAGTCTATAGTCAGACCTAGAAACAAGTTCAAGAAGTAAGAACAGTCCTTCTGTTTGGTCACTCTGAATGATCCCATCCTGGAAGGCAGGGAACCAACGAAGACGTCAGACCGAAGTGTTTGGCTCCAGGCTGTTTTGTTTTAGCGGTTTTACAGAACAATATTTGCTCGTGCTTGAGGTGGAATGCCACAAGCAGAGGCTTGCAGACGCAGCTGGATGACAACCGTATTGATGATCACACCGCTGGGAACCCGCTGCTGTATCATTGGGGTGAGATGACAACGGGTGTCTACAGGGATGCTGGTGATGTCGCTGTCACCTGAAAAACAAAGAACCTTGAATACGTAGTTCCACTCAGCACCTCGGCAGGACTGGTGGTATTTTCTCGTGTCTGTTGTTCACACAACTGATAGTCTGTCCAAAAAGTTTTACTATCTCTACTCTACTATTATTTGTCATATAGAAGCCAATGGAAATCCTTTCCCTGAATGAAAGTTGAGCTATATGACTATAATGTAGCTTTGGCTTCATGTTTAGGTTTGTGATGCTGGAAGGTGAAATTACTTCCGCAGTTTCTGGGACAATCTGACCAGAAGAAAAACAACCCCACAGCATGATCCTGCCACTACCATATTTCACATTGGGGATGCCTTGTTGAGGCTCATGTGCAGTAGTTATGTAGAGACTACTACATTTGCAAGAGTTACACTGTTTGGACGCAGCAGTGAACAACTGTTGTCAATTTAGCAACTTTGTCACTACATTTAAAACAAAACAAAAAAATCAGAATCGAGTGGCAAAAATAATTTCACTTCATAGGTCCTCTGTTACATTGTCAGCACATTGTCCACAACTCTGTCTTGGAATTACACCAAATGGCTTGAGTAAAAGTGGCATTTATGTTTGTAGGGTACTGCTAGATGCAAGCACAAAGGCCATCACAAAATGTCAGCTAAGGAAAAATGACTTCAGTGAAACCAGATTTCTTTTCTTTTTTTATTATTTGAGAGCTGTGCACCATCGTCTTTCCACTTCGAGAAATTTTGTAACACTTTTTTAGGGAGAAGCACTGACAGACTTAAGGCAGCTTCTATCTAAACAAAACAGTTCATGACCACAGAAAAGAAATCAGCTCACTTTCAACAAATTCATCAAACATCTGTCAGAGGAGAGCTTGGCTGCTGGTGGACGGTCGTTTTCTCATCTGCCTTAAAAAGCCGCCCTGTAATCGGTAAACACTCGTGGCCCACAACAAGAAAGTCAATTCTCTTCGATAAATCATTCCTATTTTTTCTCACAAAATAAGGAAAGAAAAAAAGAACAGCAAACTGTTTTTTTTTTTAATGACCCTGTCGGATGTGTTTTATCAGGTGAAGCATCTCATCCGGTGAACAGCGTCCCCTTCAACGTACATCACAGAGATTCCCTGATTTATCAGGACGCTCACAGCAAACGGATGTTACTCAACATTTTGTTTTTGCATTTGAAATCAGAATTTCGACATGACCCAGATTAAAAAAGGATCTTCAGGTTCATGTGTTAACTTGCTGCTCAGCAGAGCTGTAGGGCTTTCCTCCTCTTTTCAAAGAGATGAGAGCGAAATGCCCGAGTCAGCTATTTCACACACTGCCGGGCAGGAAGACGTGAGCTGGAACAACACGGGTGTGTTTTCGAGCCTCAGAGGGCGGCTTCTGTCGCCCGTTTCAAGGCCAACACCCGACTGCAAATAACAGCTTGGTGACACTGAAAGCGCTGCTGCACAGTAAGTTTGGTTTGTGTACCTCCAACCCTCAATTCTCTACGTTGAACATCGTTAAGGTTCGCTGAGATTTACGACCGAGTGCAAGTGAACCTCAAAGCCTCTGGCTGGAGTCAGATTATATTCTAATCTACTTGATCCTAAAGAAAAACAGCTTTCCAATGTAAACATGGTTCCTTTTAATTTTTCATTACTGCAACAACAACAAAAAAAAAAAAAGATCTGTTGTTTACATCTCCAGAGGAAAAATCCACATTTAAGTTAGGTTTACAAAAAAACAAACTTATCAATCAGAAAAATACTTGTGTGGTAGTAAAAAGCTACAATTTCTACACTAAAACCGTGGAAATAATTTAGCTGAACCCCAAAAACAGCTTTTGTACATCTCATAAATGATTGAACTGACTATACAACAAAATTTGTTGGAAGGCATGTAGCATCCCCAATACTTGTTGACATGACAGAACCAGAACAATTACATTATATTCCTGAAAACCTCTCTCCATTTTTCTGAGATGTGTGGTCTATGCTAGCCTGCAACCTTCAGTTCCTGTTTATTACAGTCATACGTAACACTGGTGTCTGACAAAATGGCGCTTTGCGTATTCGTTTTGATTCGCTCCAAGCCTGCAGAAGGAAACACAGCCAATTAAAACGTTCTGTTTTTACCTTCTTTTTTGCAACATTTTTAAAATTCACCCAACACCTGGACAGAAACGCAGATACTGGATTTATACATAATGAGAACAAACCGACAAAGCCCCACCACTTCTCCATGTGTTGCTAAACAATGCTAGTCAGCTAGCTAAAATATGCACAACAACAAGTAAACCAAAAATATAATGTCCCGTTCAGTATTTAGTTAATGTTTCAAATTGTCCCAGACTCTGTGCTTTGTTTGAACGGCTTCTGGCCTTAATCTATGAGATGTCTGCATACCATCTAAAACCATTTTCCACTCAAGGTCTTATCGGAAACATGGATATTTTTCTTTTCGACAATTTTGTTCACTATCTGTTGATCTGCTCAGGAAGAAAAGATGTCTTTGATTAAAGAGTTGAAGAAAAACAACTTTGCAAGATCAAATCATAGCGTCACAATTTCTCTACTCAGTCAGTATCCTCGCAGCCGTGACAAAAAATTAAAAAAAAAAGAAGTTATTGGGCACTGCGAGTTAGGAAGCTTCACCCTCCCAGTGGTCGTAATGACAGCCGGCAGCAAGCGATGTGGACAGCAAGTCTCTATTCACATTACTTATGGACTGAAGCACAGAAACAACATGTCCACATGAATAATTGTCTCTTTCACTCCCAGCTTGCTATCGCACTGCAGGAACCTCAGGTGGCGGCGAGGACAACAGCGGCGCGGTGACTCTGAGACACATGGAGTTAGACGGACAGCGGCTGGCTGCCTCCCGGGACCTGTGTTTATCCCCGAAATGACACGTTGTGGCTGTGGGGCCACAGGCTACGTGCTTGACAAAAAAATTAAATAAAAAAAATCAGACAGGTCAGACAACTTTCCCAAAGTGCCTGATGCCATGATTACATTCAATCCCAACTCTGGGACATATGTGCGGAGACAATCACAAAACAGGCCAAAACGGGACAAAAAAAAAAACCTCTCGCCTGAATAAATTCTACAGAGAAGTAAAGCCCACTTCTAAAGCAGTGTTGAATGCTTTGCAATCAGACAAATAAAGGGCCAATCTAGCACACAATCAAACTGGAGATTTGGCCTGCTCTCCTGCCAACAGCTAGGGACCTCCTCTTTCTGAACAAGGGATGCACTATTGACTACACCCCCTCTTTCTCTGTGTCTCCTTCTCTCTCCAATCCTCCCTATCTGCCAGTCTGAAAGGCGTGATGCCAACCTTTTCCACCACTGGGCATGCTGCCCTGCCCTTTATGCAAATGCTTTGCCACCATTGCTAGCTCACAACCCCCACTGTCTCAGCCTGCAGGTCTGTGCACACATCCCTTGTTGCTGCCTATTTATTCTTCCAACTATTACATCTAAAGTGAGCTTTGACCCTCGTCATTAAACGGACTGTCGCCTAAACCAAAGATGAAAGCTTGAACCATAGGTAGACTGTTGATGGTGAGTGAAGTTGAGGTTGGACAAAGAATATTTCCTGGCAAAAACAGTAGAATAAAGACAAAACACAAGAGGGGGTGGGTGGGGAAATTGTACAAGAGCCATGGACTGAACAATAGGTTCCCAAATTATGTCTGTTTTTCACTTTTATTAAAATGTCTATGACATATCTATTAATCATCCTGCTCCGAGACGAGATAATATTTGGTTTAGAAGAACAGGTCCAGATTCAAGCAGCATTTCTACTAAAACAATCCTCTTTATTTTTTCTAACAACAGTGAAGGTTTAAAAGTGATGAGGTTTGTTTTAAACAATCTACAGTTACAAAAGTTTAGAAGACGTCCCACTAAGTTTGCCAAACAAACATACGGAACATGCTCCCTTTTATATTTAAAAAAAGTAGTGCAACATTTCCACAAATATCAATCTGTGCCTTTAAGGGTGTTTTCACACCTCGTAGTCCGGTAGATTCAGTTTGACTGGGGAACAAAATTCTTACATTTGTTCTATCTTCAGACGTTACGGTTCACTTCTACACTGAACTTTGTCAAACAAACTAAACCCTTTGAAAAACCTGTTCCCCTCCCTCACCTGAGGTGGCGCTGCACCAAGAGCCGCTGGAGAAAACAACATGAAAACCTCTGAAGAGCTTTTCATGTTGTGAAAAGTGTCGTACAGACACTGATCACAATTTCTTTCTTCACAAAATATAACCAAAAATGGAATGGCGTCCTATTTTAGCGGTTGTAAGATTTCACTTTTGTCTTTGGCAAACAACCACAAGCCATTTCTCCCACTAGATTTTTTTATGCAGACTGGCCCCACTTTATTCCACTTCCTGCCTTTGGACCAATCTCCAATCAAATGTGCATTCAAATTGCATTTCAACATAGGTATTTAGCGTAGAACTGTCCAGGTAAGGTCTGATGATTTTTAGTCTTGATATACAGATGATGAAGAGTGATCCCAAACTAGTCATAAAATGGTCTTAGAACTACATAAACACAGATATGGAGTTACAAAACTAACTGTCAGCTGTTCAGCAACTAACAATTAACCAGCCGCCTTCAAATCAAGTTGTATCTTGTCTGTCACTTTGCTGGTTTGTTTTCTACTATTTATTTTTAAAAAAGCAGTTTAATAAAATGTTTAAAAGAGTAAGATACTCAAAGAACAGAGTGATTGGGGTTATCCGTGCCTCTATGAAGAATATTAACATCTGAAAAACAGCTACCACACTATAACTTTGGAAATATCTCACGTTTATTAAAACTACAAGAAGCTAAATAAAGCAAACATTTTTTGGTGCTATACTTGGTTCAACTTGCAGTAAGAATCTTTCATTTAGAAGTGTCAAATGAAATTCCAACCACATGAACAGAGTCATCCGAACCCCAAGCAGTTTGAACCAACAGCGCATTGCCACAACCGTCTCCAAATACATCAAACTTCAAAGCCTTATTTCTCAACCTGACACATAACGGCGTCTCTAACCTTCCTAAGAGAGCATGGGCAAATGAACGAAGCCAAACAGGTTGGTTGTGGGGAAATGATGATTTTACAAAAGCTGTTAGTCTACTTGATAAACAACACAACACATACACACTGCTACCCACCACTTCTGAGTGGATTTCCCGTTTGAAGGTTTCTGCGACAGACCAAACCAGACATTACAATCGCCTAGCAGTGCCAGTGACAAAAGGCACGACAACATTTTGGGTTCCACTCCCCAATTGTACACGGTTCTTACTAGGAAGATCACAAAGCCAGAAAAAGTGCATTTTTGTACTTCCAGACACTTTACCACTAGCGAGCCGGACTAGATGAGGGGGGTCTGGTGCTTTATTAAAGACTCTCCAATACTTCATTCGTCAGTTGGCGTGCGGTCACGTAGTTGTGGGACGTTCGTATTGGCACACACTGCAGAGACCACTTGGGGACACCTGTCCCAGAGAGAGCACCACACCCCTCTGCACACAGTCTCCTCCTGGGACAAGGACTTTGCAATTTCAATTCAGGCGTTTCAGCCATTTCACAATCATTACATGTATTTTGAAAAGAATCGTACAAATGTACATAATTCCTCAAAAGTATTCATGTTGCTTGCGGATACAAAAACCGGACACTGGAAGCGGACTAGTTGAAACGGATTGTCAACATTGGTGTCTGAGTGCATTTCTTCATAAGACACGCCCACAAACTTCTGACCAATCACTCAACAGTTTGCACAGAGCAAAACAGTCAACGGAATAGACGACGCAGTTTTTGTCACCCAACTACACCAGTGAGCGCCAATTTCGTCGCTTCGGAAGAAGTATGGGGAAGCCTTTTACTCTGTGCTCTGTGTAACTAGAGAAACCTCCAGTCACTTTCTCTGGATTCTCATTAAAATTACTATAACACATAAAAACACAATGATCTTGTGTCATTTTTAAAAACATGAGCATAGCTTAATTCTGGAATCTGAGCCATGCTGAACTGCATAATGTTTCAACACCAAGAAAAACACACATCAAGAGAAATGTCATCCATAAGCTAGCAATTAGCTTCTATCAGGCCGAACCCGAACTGAAAAACAAGAGAGAGGACTTGTACATGTGTGTCCGTGCATGTGCCGTGGACGGAGGGAAAGAAATGAATGAGGCCTTTTCTTACAGCAGGGCCCAGATCAGAGCTCCTAACTATGGGATTTGGTGCTGTTGCCTTTCTCCCCCTGGAGGGAGTAATTAGGTTAGGGAGGACAACTGGCGCATTGTTTTAACAGAGAAGGGATTGTGCAGGCCAAAGTCCCACCAGCAACATGCTTTCCCTCACAACAAAAATGCCAAACGGACTCTCGGAGACGCTCCACGCACATGTAGACAGATTTTTTTCAGGGGCCTCCTCTGTTGGTTTTTTTTCTTTTTTTCGCAGAGAGAAAAATCTGTATCTTAATGCGGAGCTTTTAGTGCTGTATATCCAGTGAAATGTCAAATCCAGTCCAGTGGTGTCAAATATCCTCTCCTGTTGTTGCAGTTGTGGGATTTTGACTCTTTTTAGAGACCAAAATCTCTTAAGACAATGTGTACATACCCTCTCCTGTATCCTTTGGCTTGGCAACACACGCTGTTTCTAACTAGTATAATATGGTTATGATGCATTTGCATTCCTTCCAGTCCCCTAGGAAATACAATATGCCTATATCATCTGTTTTAATCACAGTCTGCTTGCAAGGAAAGAAAATGGGAATACAAACAGCCAAGGCTATAATGAAAGCTTTCTCAAATATGCTTCAGGTTGGTTTAAATGTACACACTGCTGATTGATACGGACTGAATCGAACAAACCAGCGTGCTGCGATAGAAAATAAAAGGACAGAATGATTCCAAGTACCGTATGTAAAATGAGCAGAATACAGTTTATTTTCCTCCCAGTTTCCCACACTGTGATTCTCTCTGTTCTCTTCCTTTCCTTTCTATATTCTTTCCAAAGTAAAACAGGAAACTACTGTCAGTGTTTTTACGCGTTTTTACACAATGCATGGGTGTCACTGAATGCACGACTTTCGCAGGGGTTTAAGGGCCACAGCCACTAGCTAAAATCCCAAATAGTGCTTATTTTGATAGTTGAAACACCAAATATATCTTAATATGCATTAATACATCCAGGTATTTCAGATTCTCGACCTGTACTGTCTTCCAAATGTTTTCGATATGCTCTACAAAACAAACAGTGAATAGTCAAATTGTCCGCAAATAATTTGGAGCTACGTTTCACAGAAAAATCCACAAATTTGTGAATTAATGAATACTGAACCGTGAATAAACTGATATTCATTGTACTGTACTGATAAAATGTTCTGATTAGAAACCGCTAAATTTAATGAGAAGCCACAAAAAGAGTTGAAGTGACCGACATTTTCTCTGGCTGCATGACTTTCTCTACTAGTACCACTATAGTTTTCCCTTATGCAAGAAAGACAATTTTAATTCAACGCAGTTACAGTCACACAGAACATGGATGGTTGAGGTTTGGAAAAAAGGAGGACAGGCAATTACAATTCTGAATGTAACACCATTTTTTACCAACCTAGAGAATTTCCTCTTTTAGGTAGGAAATAAAACGCTTCGTACATTTTAAGAATTTACAAGATTTTCATTATTGGTCCATTTTTGACTGAGAAGTCATTACAAAAATTGTAAAAAATAAAAAATAAAAAAAAAGACTTTTTAAAGTAATGACTTTTTTATATCATCACAAAGAAAAATAAAACCGTTTAAGGAATTTAAAAATAAAGCGTACTGTAGCGACGTCTCACTAATGCCAAGAAATGACGACAGTTAATGTAACACTGATCTCGCAAAAATATTTCCCTCTGGCCCTGACTAATGATGTAACAAGGTTAGTCTTGAATAAATTAGGGGTTGTTTTAAACTGGTTTTAAATATTAAAACTTTATATGCGTAACTAAAGACTTTTAAGACGTAGCGGATGCCGCGACACTAAAACAAAACAGTATCTGATGAGTTTTAGGCATCATCTTCGTCAATAAACGTTTGCATCTGGAACATCAGGGGGAAGTGTTATATCACAGTAAGTTTTGTAATTTTCCTGGCATCTCATTAAAAGGACATTAAGCTTGGTATAGTAGAAAACCTTAACTCCAGTACGGTGGAAATCGTAACTTTTGATGCGATAGAGTGTCATTAACTCTGGCTAGTCTGTGTTTTAAACTGAGGCAGAGACACAAAATCCTCATCCTGTACTGAATTTTCAGCAAAGTATTACAACTTTACAGTGTGTCACACACTAATTCAAGGGTTTCTACACATTTTCCAAGCAAATATTCCTCACTTTTCCAAACCGCTCAGCTTTCCAGTGATCTCAGCCATTTACGTCCATTTTGAAATACAATAAAGCTAAAGTTCGCTTTTAATTTATGGTTGATTGTTCAGTAGTGTGTGGCCTTTGAGTAATGAAGCTGTAAAACAAATAATCATGGAAGAAGGAAGGTCGAGGGAGGACACGAAGAAGGAAAGAAGGAAAGGCAAAAATGAAGAAAAGGACAAAGGACACAAGGAAGAGCATTAGGGCATGAGAAAGGAAAGAAAGAAAGTACACAAGCAAGGGAAGGAAGGAAATAAGGAAACAAGGAGGAGATTGAAGTGGGACAAAAGAAAGGAAACAAATAGCACCACTCAATGTGGCGACGTGTTGGAGAAGCTGATTAGCATCTCAAATTCTCCAATAGTACACCAACTACCACCCCAACTCCAGGAGGACTTGAGGAGGAAGCTCAAACTATTTCCTCCATCAATAATAATGGATTCCAACGCCTCTCTTCCCCGCTTCCTAACCGTGCGGTCAGGCACAAGAAGGAAAGAAAGGGAGGACACGAGGAAGAGAAGACCAAAATGAAGAGCAGAAAGAAAGGCGGCTAGGATTCAAGGCAGAAAGATTGAGTCACATTTTCCTGACTCTCTTTCTCATCCAGCTTTAGCATCACAGTCACAATAAATATACATCAAGTGGGAGCATCGAGGACCATGAAAGCGAAATGAATGGCACCTGAAATATTGTGAAAACTCATATTGTGATGCTAATTGTGATATGTGCAGCTGTAGAAGGAAAGAAGGAAAGAAAAAGAGGAGGTATGCAAGGAAGGGCACAAAGGAGAGTAACAAGAGAGAGGACTTCAGACCACAAATATGACTAAATCTGACAGGGAATAAAGTTTGTTAATATTAAATTGCAGATTAATCGCACTACCTACTTTGACCTAAAAGCCTCTCTCCAAAGGAGTGTTACTTAGTTTAAAGCAGAGAGCTACATGGTCAACAATGCAGAGGAGAGTCAGACTGGTGAGTTCAGTGGCAAATTTCACGCTAAATAACAAATGATGTTTGGTTTGAGGAAAATAAGCCACTTTATTAATGATTTTTGAAAACGATCATTTTAACATGGTGATTAATCCTTGGCTCTATTAATCGTGATTAATCACAATTAATAAATAAATGAGTAATAATCACTACTAATCAATTGAATCTGATTACATTTTTTTATTTGACTGAGAGCACTACTGGAAATATATATTACATAATAATACTAAAATCAAATTCCATACGAGTCCCGACTGCGTAGGAACCCTGTAATCCTGACTCTGTAGTTGACGAAGCCAAGAAAAAAGCCCACACAGTCGTCTAACCTCTAACCTCCGCTGGGCCTCGACCTCTGCTCCTCAACTCTGCTCTGATCCTTGTTCTTCCCCCCCCCCCTCTTTCGTCGTCAGGGGTCTGTGTGACTCTACTGTACTGCAGCCCCACTACCAAGGGCAGTCTCAAACAGCCCCAGGGTCCAGTAAGCGAAGGCTACGAGACACACAGGCCCCGCTCTCACACCAAACACAGACACGTCCACGCAAACACAGTCGGTTAATAACAACCCAAACTCCCGCCCTCCAGCGCCGCTCGTTCACAGCTGCCAAGCCTCCTCAGAGTTCATGTGAGGTAAAGATATGCTATATTATGCAACCGAGTATGGATTTTCCACCCTTGGTCCCGTGCCAACTTCCTGCTCTGAAGGAGAAGAGAAAAAAAAAAAGGCTCCAGCACTTTGCTCCCCTGGGTGACAGCTATACTTTACAGGGCACAGTGGCTGAAGGAGAAACACAGAAATGACTAAAAAAAAGTGAAAATTACTCCAGCAGAAAGTCAAGAGACAAAAAGAGAAGGCATGTTTGGGTCTGAAAACAAAAGAGCTTTATCAACTGACACTGAAGTTATCTTCAGTTTATTGTCTGTATCTTCAAATCCTTCACTGTGTTTTCTCCCACTTCGTGAAATCAGGTCACAACTGTTTTCATTCCTGTTTGGCTTGCGGGTTCATGAGGCTCCAAGTGTCAACGTTCCTCCACCCACCCCCAAGACAGGAAAAGATTTTCCCTCCAACATTAACCCAATAACTGCCAACTGAAGCCCCATCGCAACCTTCAGGCCGTGTCTGCTGAGGGAGAGAGCGAGAGAAGTAAAGTCTAGCTCAAATGTTGACGCTCGATCAAGGTTCCAATCAACGCTGGGCATAGAACTGAAGTTGCTAAATAGCTGAAGCTAAATTACACTCCTGCATGGTCGCTGAATTGACATACACAGGGCTTGATTATTTGGTCGCTTCTACAGTATGAGGTAATGCAGGCGAGATGATGAAAGAAAGCCCCGGGTTATTTGAGGTTCAATCAACGAGCCAAACAATGCCTCTTTTTCCCACCGAAGCCATAAGAAATGGCTTAAAACGGCAGATTGATATGACATCACGGCGAGATGTCATTCCCTGTCCGCCATCAGCACTTCCACATAAACGGTGATCTTTGTCCCTTGAGAACAAATTATGGTAATTTCCTCCCTGGCCTTCGAGAGGTAAATGGAGTTGCATCTTTTTTTCTTTTTCTGTGGCTGAAAAGTATGGATGGATAGAACACGTGAAAAACCATAGATTACCAGCTGAGTGTTTGTGTTGCTGGCTTCCTATAATAGTGATTATCATCCAGGGGTACTTATGCCTGGGGGTACGTTTGCCGTTGCCAAGAGGCACATGGAAAGAATGCAGAGTAGCTGTACTAATTTGAGAAAATAGACATTTGAATAAAATCGGCGTATTGAGTCCGCAGTAACACCTGAATACTAAAGCCTTGTTAAGAGTTTCAGCCAAATTCAATCTTTTTTTTTTTTTTTTTGACATTTTCAGAATGGATCCAGGTGGATTTGACAAGGTCTGGATGGAGAACTTCAACTAGAAACCCAATATTCGAAAATTAAATCCAAAACGCATTTGGTGGTGCCTCCGAATGCAATTCCAGATGTGTCCCAGCTTGGAGGCTTGGTGGCTGAAATCTAAATGTTTGCTCTCGTAGCTATAGCAACCAATAAAGATAGACGTCCAAGGACATTGATTAAATGTAACCTCTAGTAGGTACAGCAGAGTGTATTGTGGTGATATATTTAGGCAAATAAACCTTATTTTAATTTCACAAAGTCAAGCTTTAGCTAACTGCTTTCGCTGACTGTTTTAGCTAAACAGTTAGTTATAGAGTTTAGCTAGTTTCCTTAGCTACACAGTTAGCTAGGAAGGTGAAAGCTGATGCTAAAGTTTGGCTAGTCAAAGATATCGATATTGGTGACATCAAACAGATTGCCGTATGAACAGTCTGGAAGGTACTGCATGTGCAAAAGAAGCCTTAACGTCATGGTGGCCTCAGGATTTAACGAAATTCTCGTACAATCTGTGCCGACAAACTTAAAAACTGGCTTCATCAGCTGTGTCTGCCCAGCTTGATCCATACATCATTTGCGCTTAAATTTCCCATTTAAACCCCCCTAACTGTTGAGCTAACTGTTTCGGCTAAACGGTTACCCAAAATGTTTTATGTTGATGCCAAAGTTTGGCTGGCTCAAGATATGGAATATTGAAGGGAAGGTGAAAAACTTTTTTAACTGGTTTCTCACATTATAATTTAAACATAGAATCCATCAGAATGCTGTCTGAACAGACTACGGTCCAGAAAGTGGTGCAAACGCAGAAGAAGTTTTAATGTCACGTGACCTCACGTGTTACAGTTGTCCCAAAGATGTTGTTTTGAAAAACATAAGACGAATGTGAACTTTAGAACCACATATGAAAGAATTTAGTCATGAAAAATATGGGTCACATACAGAGAAAAACAAAATCTGATTTGGGTCACTTTTCACTGTCTAAACATACACAACTTTTACAACAAAATAGAGCTACTCAAAAACTACTTCTTTTATTTTCTACTACAAAATAAAAGAAATATCACTGCTTTTCATTATCAGAAGATATCATGGCATAATGAGATCTCATTAAAAAAGAAACGGCGATTAAATAATCAGCATTATACAACAAAGGCTAGTTGTGCTGTACTTTACAAGAAATAGCATCAGAATTTCCAAAATCTTTTCAGCAACACTGGAAAGTAACATTCTTGCGTTTCATGAGCATGTTCGTCTGACAGAGTTGTCAGAACACATCGCATTCAGAACACACACTGTTTTCAGCTCTAAGGCAGTCATAATGAGTATGATTTGTTTTCCTGAAAGAATGCACACCTGTGCTTCATGCGATTAAACATGTGCAGGTGTGTTATGCATGAAGGGACACAAACCATAGCTAAAACTGAGACCATGCACACCTTTTCTGCAAGTGTGGAGACAAATTGTTTCAGGGAAAAAAACAAACAATATAGCTCTTTTTTGGGGGGTGGTTACTGCAATTTATGTATAAATCTGTATTTGCAATTCTCTGCTTTTATTTTCATGAGTGACTGAGCGTGTGCGGACGTTTATGAAGGCAAGCTGTAGGCTGAGGTAAGCTCAGATTTCATCTAGATTAATCTGGATGCTTTGTAATGAGAGGTCTACTGTATATATTTAGCAAGAGCAGTGAGATGTGGGTCAGACACACAACAAGGCAGAGCAGGCCAAACGGCACGGCCAGATTGCCCACACGAAAGTGACCTTGAGTGGGCCGCCGATGATCCGCAACAACAACTCTATCTGTTTTCTGTGGCTCTCTGGCAGACGGATTCGGTGGCTTAGTGTGGGACATAATCACAAACTGTGGATTTCGCAATGAAGGTTCAACATCATCGCCGTGTGTCCGCTACGGCATCGATGGTTGTTTGGTTAAAACGAGAGAGAGGGGAATGAATTGCTGTCAACGGTCGCCACGACTGTTGACGCTGGCGATCATTCAAATGTACTACGTTACAGGAACAAAGCGTGCTCAGAAACATTTCTCGCCCGGTCCTCTGTGGGTCTAGACATGAAATAAGACTAAGCAAACATGAGGAAATGTGATTTTTTTTTTTTCTTCATTACTTTACAAGGTGCAGCATGACTTGGTTTCCACAGATCTGCTGCGTCGCTGACATTTTAGGCGACTAGAATCACGTAAACTAGTCTTAAGAAGATACAACAGCTTTGTATACTCCATTCAGTGTCTTCAAAAGGTAGCTTAAATCCATCAAGAGGAAGGAAAGTATTACATAGTTTCTTCTGTGAGCGTCAATAAAGTCTTGATACGGATTAATGATTGGATTTAGGTCTGGACTTTGATTGGGCCATTCAAACACATGAAGACACTGTGATCTAGAATGTTTCATTAGATGTTTAGAGTTCCCCAGCGTATCAAAAGCCTGGTGGGCTGCCAGGCTTTACTTGCCTCATCCTCCAGGCTAGTCATCATTTTTATACACCAGTAACAGTGTATAAAACTGTTAAACTAGGTTTCTAGTGCCTGTAAACCCATCAACTATAAGTATTTAGGTAAGGTAACAGCAACATGGCAGTTCAAAGTGCTTTAATACAAGGAAATACAAACAAAACAACAAATGAAAAGAAAGTCTAAAAGGTAAAAACTATATATTGGTTCCCCATGTTTAATAAGAATAAGTATCCCGCAATTTATAAACTAGTAGGGGTTTCTCTGGATTCGTATTCTGATAAAACTAAATGTTGGTTCTCCATGTTTGATTCTATAAAGTAGATGGCATTTTCTAAGTTTGTTTTAGATTTGTAAACCAACAGGAGTTTCTCTAGGTCTTGCGCCAGTAATAAAAGTTTAATGCTAAATATTGATCTAAGGCAACGAGCAGTTTCTCCACATAAATCAGTATCTAGAGTGCGTTCAACGCTAACCTTTAAAAGAACTGTAATGGCACTATTAGAGGTTTGGGTTGACCGTGCCGGAAGACTGATGTGAGCTCATACATCTTGGTGAACAAAAAATAACGTGACGTCTGTGTTTACACCTCACACGCGTTGGCACAATGCATGTTCTGGCACGTGTTTGACTCTTGGTCTGTGATTGCAACTTGATAAAGTTAATCTAAATGAACCACACTACCAGCCAATCACAGACAGGTCTTTTTCATCCAGAGTCTTCCCTGCAAATACTGGATTGGCTTGGATAAACAGCCAATCACAACCAGCAAAGCAAAATATTACGAAGCAAAACGGGTAATTTAGGAAAACGCAAGAAAACTTACAAAAATGTTTAGTAAAACATATGAATCTTCTTACTGATCATTGTCCATTCTAGGTTATACTTCTTTTAATTTAACTTTTAAAAGTGATTAGCATTAAGATCCACTGGATGATTACTTAACTAGAATTTAACTGAAGTGTAAAATACCTATATTTTAGCTGCATTGTTTTCTGTGTAACCTTTTAAAAATTCAATAGTTGGTATTTAAGTATTTCCAATAATGTCTTCCAATAGCGCATCATTACCTAGTGAAATTTCTTGTCAGCTTTTAACATTTTCTTTTACACAATATCCCAATAGATTCCACTGAATGTCGTGAAAAACAGAAGAAAAGTTTCCCCACAGCATAATTTGGCCACTGCCATATTTTATGGCTATTGTGTTTTTTTTTTACAACCTAACCCCACTGTTAAACTCCTCCACAACTTTATCACAGACTTGTACGATCTGTTCCCTGGGCTTCAAGATGCCGTTTGTTAATTTAATTAAAGGGTAGCAGAGTAAAGATGGCCGCACCTTTCAGATTTTAGAAACCGTTTACGATTCTCCTTTCACTTCACAACTATGTGCTCCTTTGTGTCGATCTCATCGTATGAAATTCCACTGAACTTTAGGAGTATGAAAACATTTTCAAGGAACCGCATAGTAACAGATAATGTTCGGCTGAGACTACAAAGGTTCTGCCAGTTCTCTTTTTCAATTATTTAAAAAAACGCCATGCCGAAAAAACCTGAGCCTGCTTAGGTTTCCGGCTCATCTGTTTCTGTTTACCCGATAAAAATCAGCATTTATAACACATAGGTCTGATTATGTGACATTACGGCTAACCTCTGAGCTTCAGGTGCGACGTCAGGGGAGGGGCGGTAATTGCAGTTTTTAGGAATTTTTATGTCCTCGCATAATCCCAGCGGAGGTTTACGTTACTGCTAACAGTTCATCAATCGGAAACGATACCCCGGCTTTGAGAGGTTTGATGATGTGAAACTGAGAGCGAACTCGGAGACGGAACTATAAATTGGCGATTGTCTCGCACTGTATCTGTAAAAAAAAAAAATCCAGGGAGCCGCACCCTTTGCCTATGCACCCATCTTCGCATGTACTTTGTATGCGCTCCAGTAACCTTTTCCTTTTCCACAAGTAACCTCTCGAATTCTTGCTTTGCAAAATTAGGAGTAACCACATGATCTTATTCGCTTTTATGGCCCAAAATCTGGGGACAGAACATGCTGTGCTCGAAACCCAAAAATGACAGAGCTCTTAAATATTCACGAGTTGATCTGCTTGTGGTTCATTCTGGTGAAATCAAACTTTGTTATGGTGGTTTCTCCTTTCTTCCGTTCACACACACACACTCACTCACACACACGCCCACATACACACCCACATACACGCATCACCTTCTCCCTCCCCTGTGCTGCGTCCTGTTCTCGTGGTTCACTGCACAGAGGGCCTTGCAAAAGTATTCCTACTGCCTGAACCTTTTCCCAGTCTGTCAAGTTAAAACTGACGATGCACCGATTTGAAAATTTGGGTTGATATTCACATTCGATATCGATATTGCTGCTGTAACTGATATTTACCAAATTCATAATTGTGGTGCCCAATCCATAGGTAATCCTATACTGTACATGCGTTTCATTGTTCCCCGATAAAATTTACTGCAACTCGGCCTGTCACAATAACAGGTTTTGCTGGATGATAAATTGTCCCAGAAATTACTGCGATACACGGTGGCTTTGAGACCATTTTCATGTAATGTAATGGGCATAATAATGCAAGCACACCCTCTAAAAGATCAATAAACTTTAATTCCTAACAAAAGTTTAACATTGGAAGTGGAAGACATTTCAAATACACAAGATAAATAAACAAAGCAGCCAAAACAACAAATAAAATGGCTCCTGAAATCTCTCTAGACAAAACTGCTCTTCAAAAACAGGGCTAATTGAGACCAGTTCAGACTTTTGTCCTCCAGTCCTTGACAGAAGGAGATAGAGGCACAAGAAAAATCTATCTTGTTTTAATTTGCAATGCAATTAAAGAATTTATAGCTTATTACGACAAGCCTAACTACAACGCTGTGATTTTCAAATACTTCACTATTGTTCATTTTCCTATTAATTCCAATATACTGCTTTAACTCTTCTGATACAGTGATTGAAAAACACACATTCATAAAAAATAAAAAAATTAAATGAAACATTTTGGGTGCCCCCAAAATATTGTTGCCCTGGGCTTCTGCCAGGTAAAGCAAAGAGTAGGAAGCCAAATGATGAAGCAAGTGAACCAACACCTCCCCCTCATTTTAAAAGTGAAGAAACAAACTTATGTTTCTGATCATCCATTTTTAAATGCATCACACATTACAAATCTGGTAAAATGAAGTAGAAATGTGTCCATAGAAACAGTATCCTATTAGTTTTTGTAATAAACTATACGTAAAGTTTACTAAGGAACTTATCCAGCGTATAATCATCACAGCGGAGTAAAAGAAAAGGAAAAAAAGAGTAAGAAACCTTAAGATGTTAATAGTTGAATCCACAAATGTTGATTTATCAGCGGTTACATTTCTGGTTAATATCCGGGTGGAGGAATCACAAATTCACCAAACAGAAAATCATATTAATTTTATCTGATGGGACGTTTTTTTGGGGGGGGAATGACATGGTGCTGATGGTTTGATAGTTTTCTAAAACTGTTCCCCAATTTTATAACATACTGAGGCACCCAGGGTCTGTCTCTAAATCAGCAGCAATCTTGATAAAAACACAAAGAAAAAATGCTTCGGTAGCAGCAAAGGTGTTAATATTCATAACGAAGTACATTAGATTTGATTACTGAGCAACTAGTTATAAACAAAGCTCTGTAACACTGTAAACATTTACCTGGTCAGTCCAAATTCATTCCACATCCGTATAATTTTTTGCAACTCACTTTGGTTTACGGTCAAACAGAGTTGGTGGATTTGGTTGCCGTGGTTTCTGACAAGTTTCTGGCCTACTTTTGCCAACATCAGGCTGTTGTTTTCTTTTTTACTAAACGGTATGTAAAATCTTTAAACGCAACCAACGTATTACCAACACAGCAAACAAAAAAAAAAAAAAAGGGAAACTAAACAAACTTTGAAGTTTGGACCCATGGAGCCTTAGAGGCGGCGGTCTGACCCTCGATGCCGCCACGTGAAACATTATAACCCAGAGACCTGTTAACTGTTGACTCCACAAGCGTTGATATAGTAGCTGTTAAATTTTTGGTTAATGTCCGGGTGGGGGAATCACATCCATCAAACAGAGAATCTTATTCATTTTATTTGATGGGTCTTTTTCTTGATGGTGATGGTGGGAAAATGACATGGTGGTGATGGGGCTGTTTGCTACTTTTATAAGTCGGCTCCCAAATTTTAGGACCTAATCAGGCACCCTGGAGCAGTGGGTAACTCAGCAGCTTTGTTGATAGGAAAAAATAGAAAGTTTAAGGTACGTAGAAAAACCATAAGTTACTGAACAATTTTCCAAACAAAGTTTCTTAACTCATTAACATTTTTATATCACATTTTGTTGGATGGTCAAGCAGTCAGTGGGTTATGTTGCCATGGTTTCTGACTTGTGACAACCCTAACTTATAAAAATGTTTCTGTACCATCCTTTGACTCAACCAAAGCCAGCAGTTTAGACCAAAGCACATATTACTGTTGCACCGATAAATGGGGATCAATTGTGTAACCACCAAGTCACATCTGCACATTCGTGGTTAACAACAGTCACTTCAATGTTGCCAAATTAGCAACTCTGTGGCTATATTTAGCGACTTTTCAGAACAAAAGAATAAATAAAAAATCAGTATTGGCAGTTCAGGCTTTTTAAAGATCAGTAATTGCCTAGAAAACTGCAGTCAGTGCAGCCCTACCACATACATGTGTTAGAATGGCCCAGTCAACACTGAGGCCTGAAAACTAATTGAAAATCTGCATGACTTGAAATTTTGCTAAGAAATTCCACACAAGACTTTCAGATTCAATTGTAGCAAACAGTGAATCCATTAAGTATTCATTTGATGGGGTTTAAAACAGACATGTTCATACGTGTCATACACCAAATCCCCCAAAATACACTCAACTCGGTAGGTAGGGGTGAGCAATATGAACTTAAAGTCGTGATAATAATAAAAGTGGCAATAAAAACTATTTATTAGACCTTTATTAGGTAATTGTTTGGCTATGACTGATTGGCACAGCAATCATAGCCCCAGAAAACATACAAAAGAGTGATTTCTATCACTAAGCTGCACACAGTAAATGTATTTAATCATATTTTCAAATGTACTGATATTTATTGATGCTCTCATTGAACAAACTGTGGATACGGAGACTTTTGGGAGAGTTTAAACATCGTTAACTGGAATTTATTGTGGAAACGCTAAATCTAAATTCTTCTCATTAGTAATTTACCACGATAAATGATAAAACGATACGATGAATGCAGGGAAAGTTCAAAGAGTGAATATTTCTGTGAGGCACAGTATTTATTTATATTTTTTGCTACCCTGAATATTCTAGCTCAATTATGTAATTTAGCACCCATGTGCGTGTGTTTCAAGCAACCATGGCAACGGCACAACATATCGGGAAACCGCAGAGCCGAAACAAGGCCGCGGGTGCAGCCGCGGTTGTGCCAAAAACTAATCCGTGCCAGAGGTGACATGAGCGATGGACGACCGAAGCAGGCGGAGACGACACGGAGACGCACACGTAAAGGAGAGAGAAAAAGAAGAAGAAGAAGAAGAAAAAAAAAACACATCCGTCTCCCCTTCTCTCCTCTCGCTCCTCGCCTTCCTTTTAAACCACACAAGCGCACACAGTGGATATCCTCCCATTCTTCTTGGCTGGAGCCTCCCGTGGCAGTGGCAGCAGGAATCCATTCTCCACGGATGCTGGGACAGCTGTGCTGATACTGAATGGGACACAGTGGGCTCTGCCTCTCTATCTCTCCGCATGCGGCTCCAGATAAAAAATTAAAAAAAAAACCTACATGCTACTTAATTCAAATCTATATCGCCGGCTGCCAACGAGCGCCCAGCTCATCCCATCTTTGTCTGTGCCGCCGTGGAGAGCTCCCGATGCCGAAAAAAAAAGAAAAACGACAGTAAATTTCCTACTGCTGACACATGGTGGCCTGCAGTCACCAGCTGACAATAAACATAGAGAATTTATGACTGACAAAGACGCTAATTACAAAAACCTTCATAAGCCTTTCAGTCGCATGCTTAATGCAGAGAAGTCACAACATGCTACCAATTTAGAAGCAGCAGAAACAAAGAAAAATGCTCATATTGGAAGCAGAGGAGTGCCTCCTTATGCTGTCGGAAAATTTGGAAACTTAACAGCTTAGTGGTTTATTCTAATCCATATGCTTTATTTTATGTATCCTGACCTCTTAGAGGCCTCAGATGGAGGTAAAAACTGTATTCACACGCAATAGATTAGACCCGCATGTCGACAGAAAGTCCGATAAAACTGAATCTCTTGGGAAAGTCCAGAAGCAAAAAGCTTTACTGGCTGCTGAGTCAGTTTCTCTCGCTCAAAATATTCACAAGAGCTGATGTGGTTTAGCCGTTTGCCTGCTTAAAACTGTGGCCGCAAATGTCAAGTCATAAAAGGCAAATCCAGTTGAACCAGAACTTGCAGGGATTTGATTGATTAGTATATCTAACTGACCTGTAAGATGGTCGAATCAAAACTCCAACGGACTAATTGTTCCGATGCCTAACAGGCAACAATGATTGCTTCATGTTATTTATGCTTTTGATTCCTCAAAGGTGAACGTGATTGTGTGTTTAACTTGATGTATTTATCTTGAGCATAGATAGATAACGATGAACTTGGTTTGACTGCTGAATAAAAAATACACTCCTGTCAAAAAAAGACATGAGTGAAACTTCCTTCTTCACTAAATATACCCTAAAATGTTAGTGGTTGTGAGATTTCTCTTTTGTCTTCAATAAAAACCACGAGTCTTGCTAGCGCTACACATGGGTGCTTGTTTCTACCCAGAATCCTTTCGCCAATAGTACACGACCTGCTTTTGGAGCAGTCTCTGGTCAGCTTGGAGTTCACATATTCATTCAAACTGCACCAGAGTACACTCCAAACGAACCGAGACCTCGGTTTTTAGGCGGACCAGAGTTCGCAAACGAAGTACAGTTCAATTAAAGCGCACTAAACAGGGCTTGTGTGAATGCACCCTTAATTGCAAACAAGTGGCCTTTATAAACTAAATAGGTGACCTTTTGAGGCATCATTAGATTCTACTTAGTGGGATTGGAGTGAAGTGTGGTACAAATGCACGTCACACTTTTCAGATTTTACATCCGTCCTGTCCCAGCTGGGGGGAAAAAAAGGATTCCCACAGCGTCCGACTGCAGAAAATTCCAATCAAATGCATAGAATTTTGTGGTTGTAAAATAAAAAAAAATTATGGAATAGTTACACACGAGAACACATACACATATAAAAATATTTCCACCAGATTTTCTTTAATCCTCTCAACAGCTGTTCCACCTCAAGCCATGGGAAGAGATAGATGAAGACGGAGTGACAGTGGAGGGAACTGCAGAAATGTACATTTAATGCAGTGCAGTAAGTCCAGATAATAACCACAAAAACTGAATAAGATCTCAACAGAAAAGAAACTAAGCTGTGCTTTCCCGCTCCACACAAAGTACAGTATTTATTTATTTTTTTTATGTTTTTATTCAGAGCGCTGCACCCTTATAACGGCAGATAACGGCAAGCTGTGAGCTACAGCGTCTAAATCTAAAACATTCCCTCACAGAAACGTAAAGCCACGTGAAGTAAGCAGAAAAACAGCGGAGGGTCCAGCCGAGCGCAGAAGCCAAAAAGTCACGAAGGGGAACGTTTAAGAAAACAAGGAGCCTCAAAATTTTTCCAGCTAAAGCGATCAGCCCAAGAACGAGGCCTGACCAGTAAAAGACAGAGAGAGGAAAAGTGAGTTTAATACGGCTGAAATTTTTTTTACAAGGAATGAAGATTTAAGCGATATTTATGACGTTTTGACGCTTTCAGTTTTTCTTGCTTTCGTTTCTCTCTGCCGCTTTGCGCCGCGCTCTCTGCTTAAGCTGAAACATTTTGATTTGTGTGTGGAGTAAGAAAAAACAATACAACAAAATCTCAGTATGGAACATAGGTGCAAAAATATGGATAAATAAAGCAAAAAAAAAAAAAAAAAAAGTAAAATAAAGACACAAACACCTGACGTTGAATAAAAAAAGTGACTCAACGGGACTTACCACTAAGGCATTGTTTAGAAGGTGAGTGGGGTAATACTTTAGAGTTGAGAGGGTGTTAAGAGGCGAGGAGAGCAGGGGTCAGCGTCCAGGCAGGCAGAGAGATGCGGCGGGGAGGGGTCGGGGGTCGGGGTGGGGGGGTAGAGGGAAGGAATAAGTTAAAATGTCGCAGCAGTGAAAACAGACTCAGATGACAACATTAGCGTTGACACACATGAAGGAATGACACACAGAGCGGTGGGTATAAGGTTAGTGCGTTACAAAGAAATACAAATACGGATTATTAATGCAAAAGCATAACAATGACGTTTAGATGGACATGGGTTAGAAACACAAAATCTCAAACAGGTGAAAGTTCAAACTGCTCTGCTGTATTTACGCATAGATAACAATGAACCCAGTACATTTGCAAACACATATATTAACGAATACAACTTAGCTTCTCTAAAAACGCCTGTACTGATTCATAGATCATTTCTTTCATTTACTTAGAAAATCAATTCTGTTGCTGTCAGCCAGATAAGAAAATAACTTTCTTTTTTTCTCATTTTGGCTTAGCTAAAAAGAAAATTTAAAAAATGAAGAAAAAAAAAAGAAAGCGGTTTGGAAAGAATTTCAGGCAGGAAAATACATGGACAGCCATGACTCAGACGCTAATGTAGTGTTGAGCTCATTCCTTTTTGTTTTAAAACTAAAATTAGCAACAATTTACAAGCGCTATAGTGTCGGTAAAATAAACAGCCTATGGTGGTTCTGGAAGCAGGTGACCTGGCTACCAAGCTAGCTAATTACTGCTCATTAAAATCTCAGTTTAATAAACATGTTTACTTTAGAAGTTTATTAGTTGGGTTTTTATTTCAGTTTCGCTCAGGTCTTCCATCGCCGGGCGGTCCAACCAGCAGACACGCTGCTAGCTCTCTCAGATTTTAGCTAACGTTGACCTTAAATTTGACCTTTATGATTGAGACCGACTTAAAATCTCATGAGGACCATTTCCTAGCACCGTGAAATGGCCGATTCATTAAACAGACACTGTGAACATTTTCTCACTATGACTATGTGTGTCTGTGTAAGTTATGTATTATTGTAGCCATAGTAACAATACGTTAGAATTGCGTGACGCCACAGCAATCCTGAACGCAGTTTTGAGCAACGTCTAATATAGAAATTGTTGGTTTAAATTGTATTATTTCACAGTGAATACTTAATGTATTTGCTAATATACAGCACGCAGCATGTGTGTCAAACTTGAGGCCTGCGGGCCAAATTCGGCCGGCAATAGCTATTTATGTGGCCCTCAAGACTACAGAAACAGTTGTGTTTTTATCAGTCAAATAAATCAAGCCAATTTTTATTTGTATAATGTTAAAAAAAAAAAGAATTTGACACTCCTATACAGTTTCTAAGTGAATCATCAGTTCATGAGCACTTCAATGTCATACCGCCCAGCATTACTGTAAACAAGGTAACACAAACCTCTTATATCTTCATAGCGTGTTGCCAACAAACGATCGATGACACTTCCATTTGTCTAAATAGTTTTTAAAAGCCAGAGTTTGATCTACCACAATTTGGGTATTCTCTGCGGAGAGCGGCGAAGAATTTCTATATGGCTGTTCTTTTTCTGATTTAGATCCGTACATAAAAAAGAAATCCCTTCAACTTTCCTTTTTTTGAAAGACAAAATATGAAACCCTCCCATGCCCAGTCAGTGACATTTCTGAAGGTTCTGTGCAACATGTGTGCTAGATTAGTCCTTATGTGAATCTGCTGCCAATTAATTTTAATTAAGGGGAATTTATGTTGCTGAAAAGGGCTTTTGTTTGGCCGTGGCAAGTTTTAAATCAGATAAAGTCTTGTTTAAAAAGCCTATTTAGAACAGACAGACACTCAAGCAAAAGCCATATTTTAAAAGTAAACAACCTCCGAGCAAATCATAACCCATAATAAAAGACAACACCAGGGCTCCGTGGAAGCTTCTATCTTCTTTCCACTGCCGTCGACGCTTCACCCCTTTTGGACTCTTAAAGTCAGCACATTACGCAGCCGTTTAACAGCTTCTTCAATAAAGGGAAGAATTAAAGTGGAAACAATCAGAAAGAGGACGAACATTACGATCGCAGCGCCGCGAGTGTTCTCAAATGAAAACCAGACGGCGACTCGCGCCCGCACGAGAGGAGCCGAGGAACGGCGGCGGCGGCCCCCTCGGCCGAGTCGAGTCGTCGCGGAGGAAAAGCTCCTTTTTTTTTTTTTTTTTAATAAAGCCACAGTAAAAGGCAGGGGACGAATTACGGCATCAAACGGAGGGACCCGGCGGTCCGTTGTCAGGAGAAGCCAACTGGGGATAAACAAGTCGGCTTTATTGGAAGAAGACCTGCAGCAGCTGCAGAACACGAGAAGGCCACAGTAAAAGCAGCGAGATCTTTAAAATCTTGAGGGGGGTGAAGTTTAGGGGTCTGGAATTTACACCGACAAAGCAAACTGTAAGAGATTTTGCTCAAATAATCTCTTTAATGATTTCCATGCACTTTGTTCAGCTGGTTGTTCTTACCAAGGTTAAAGAGATAATCATGACCAACTAACTGCCTGAATAAAATTAGTTACTAAGAGCATTAAGCTTATTAGCTAAAAGGAAACTAAAAATAAGTTTGTCATTAAGGTGTAAAACTTGCAATAAATGTACAAAGTGGCAGGTAAACCGCTTCCCTGACAACCACAGTTAAGATCATTGCCTCAAGGTTAAAAAGGATGTTAGCAGATTTACCTGTAGCATTAATGCTGCTGGTAAACTAGTTAAATGCTCAAAGCAACACAGAAACGTTGTCAACCATAGTTATATTACATTACTTTTTTTCAGTTCACGTATTTATTCATAACACAACCCAAATATAAAAGATAAAAAATTACCATTCTTTGCTCCAAACGGGAATCGCTAAACTGACATCTTCAGTTAAATTTGAATTGAAATGCTAAACCAGCATTTAACATTACCTTTAAAATATATATTTGATTTAAAACAAATTATTTTTTGGCTAATATTCAATATCCTCCAATGTTCAGTTTTTGTGTAGGGTTGTAAAAAAAGAGAAAAAAAAACAGAGGAAAGCACGAATAATTTAACAAGATTTAGAGTGGAAGCTCAACTAAAACACCTCCACAGTCACTTTGTCTCACCCTGAAAATTCCTGATATTTAAAAAAAAAAAAAACTTTTACAGATAAATCAGACACTGGTTCAAGAGAAAGAACTATCATCCCTGAAAATGAGACGAGATACAAAAGACAGTAAGAAGGAAAAACGTTAATCTGGCATTTGCTGCAACTCAGATGGATCTTAGTGTTAAAAATAACTGGGGAAAAAAGCAACAAGTCACAAAAAGATGACCAGATATCTTACATTTGACTGTTCTATTTCTAAATAAGGCAGCGTGAGGATTAAAACTGAAAGGTGTTGAACATGAGGGCCCATCTTAAGCTTAGGCAAAAATATGAAAAGCAGGTAATATTACATGTTTGACTTAAAAAATGTGTATGAAATTAAAAAAAAAAAAAAAAAAAGAATCCTACAGTCACTCAATGGTAATATGACGTCAAGGTGCCTTAATGTAGTTAACGTGTAACTGCAAGTGTGCACGTGTTGCATTCAAGTGCAAGCACTTGGAAAATTGAGCACTGCAGCAGATAAGGAAAAAAAAAAAACACAATCGCAAGGGACCGTTTATTATCACACACACACACACACACACACACACACGTTCCTCAGTCTCACGGTCAACATCCCAGTCTCAGAAGAAAGCACCCCACGCACGGAACACGGTGGGCCGGGTCGGGCCGGGCCGGGCGTCGCGCGCCCCGCTCCCCCGCGCTCACACTCCTCTCACCGGTCAAAATCTAGACCCGCCTCGACGCCTGGGGGGAAAAAATAAATAACTCGACTGCTATTTTTTTTTTCTCTCTCTACGTTCTTTCCTGTCTTTCCTTCCTTATTCGGACCTATCTTCTTCAATCATTAATACTGTTTTTTTAAATATAAAACACACATAAAGAAGAAGAAACGCCATTTTCTTCTTTTAAGGAAAGAAGAAAAAGCCCCGCGGTGCTCAGGAAAGTTTCCTGCGGCGTGGAAGCGCGACGAGCCGGGACGGAGAGCCGCGGCGAAGTTTCGGAGTGAGTCAGACAACAGAAACAAGCTCTGACAAAACTAACAGACGTGTGGAAAATAATAGACAGACGCTGCGCTTTTAAAACGCACACACACACACGCACACACACGCACGCACGCACGCACCGAGAGAGAGCATAGAAGGTCCCCAAACAATGAAATAAGAGAAGCGAGTTTACCTGTGTTAAGCAGTACGGCGAGTACATGGTTATTTTTAGCGGGAAGGAGTGGAGAGCTTATTTAAGTTGGATGGAAGCTCGGTGTGTAGTGCTGCATGGCAGTCGCTCGCCGTCCTGTTTCTCTCACTCCATGCTGCTGCTGCTGCTGCAGCAGCTTACAGTAACCCCGCCTAGAAAGTGAAAGCTTGCACAAACTTTTCAGGGAAAAAACTTCGCCTCCCTCCCCTCTGCTCTCCTCTCCTCTTTCCTCTTAGCAGGACTTTTAGCCGCTTTCCTTTGAATTCCCCGGAAAGATGATTTGCCTTTAACAAGCGCGCGCTCGCAGATTTAAGATTTAAAAGACAGTGTAAATCCAAGCTTTATATATATATATATATATATATAATTTTAGTTATTAATTCGTGGTCGGCGCGCGTCGCCCTTCACAGCAGCGCACGCGCTTTCCTCCTCCGTCTCTTAAAGTTGCGTTTACTGACCCGTGGATTCAGTGTCGCCTTCATGTGAGCGCAAGTCGCTCTGTTCGTCTTTAGTTACTGTTTGAGGGAACAGAGCCGAGCCGAGGTTTTACAGAGCCCTCGGCAGGACTTGATTTGGGGGCCCCGCAGGCCCTGTTCATGTTTTTGTGAGGTTATTACCAACAGTTCCCCTCGCTTGCATTAGGAAGTTGTGACAGCTAACAGCTAACGAACTATTTAAAACTATCTAATAATGTGCAGGTCAGCTCACAAATTTGCACCTCTATTCTGTTCATACACTTTGCCATTTATCCATTTCATCCCCATTCACTTTAATCATTCCATTTGAGGTTTATCTTTGGCTTTAGGGTAATATTGTCATGAATTCTGAAAATAAATTGTGTGGAAAATGCTAACATCTCACTCAATCTTTGTGCTCTTATGTAACATTATCTTACACTAGGTTATCATTTATTTCGGTTCTCAAACCTCCTGACTAGAACCTCTGATCAAATCAAAATTACTCTCAGAAACTTTCTGCTGGTAGGTTTTTTAATTTATTTTGAGCAGTTAACCACACTTCTTTACAGTAGAATACAAAATATAGAAAATTAAGAAATTAAACATCCAAAGTGGCAAAAAAGCAAAATAACCAACTGCATTTTTTCTTCTTTTTTTGGGGGGGTTGGGGGGTGGTAGGGGGTAATTAAATAATTCTCAAAATGAAGATTGTGGAAGAATTTGTATTTGACTGTAAAGGAAGCGTGATAAAGTCGATTCAAGCTTTAATCCTTGAGCACAACACTTAAACACTTAATAAATCCTTAAGCCTCTCCTTTTAACTCCGGCCCAGGTTGGCACTGAAATAGGAGCAGTTTGTTTGGACTTGCAAGCAAACTTAATAGTTTATGAGTCCAGAACATCTAAAAGATGTCAGATGGTCTGCTGATCGTAAAAAGAAAAAAAAATCCCTAAATAAGGTATGCACTGATCTACTAAAACCAAAATCGGAATAGGCCGATTTTTCCCTGATCTATTCTGACTGTTGATCAGAAAAGTTGCATTAAAACTATTTTCAATGTACTTTGATGCACTTTAAGTTTTGCATATGTTGCATAACGCTTAGGGATAAATGTGTAGATGGATATATAAGGAATAATGTTGTAATTTCTTCATTTTCTGTTGTATTCAAAAACACCACTTCATTCTAAGAACTTTCAGTACACTTTGTGTTTTCCCTTTTTCATGTTATAGTTGTTGGACTAAAAAAAAAAGGAAGCAGAATTTAAATTGGACAAAAGGTTAAATTAGAAATTGGTATTGGTCCGAAAGAGAGTCTGATCGATGCATCTCTATTTACATGGCACATTTTTCAATGTTTCCTGTGAAATTTAAAGCGATCTTTTGGGCTGTGCGCTGCCCCATCAGGGTTTCCCTTTGTGTATTATCAGCCTGGCGGGCCACCAGGCTTTACTTGCCCACCATCTAGGCTAAGCATTGTTTTTTCTTTTGTTATTTATGTGTTTGCCTTTTTTAAGATTGATAGTTGGTGCTTAGGTATTGTTAATAATGTCTTCCAACAACACCTAATGATTGTTTCAAATTTCCTGTCAACTTTGACCATTTTTTAATTCAAAAACTCGGCAGTCCGTTGGATGATTGACGTCGGGCCATTACCACCGGGCTTAGCACGTTTTCTGGGGGAAGCCCTGGCCATATTCTGCTTCTGCCTTGGGCCGGGTCTGGGCGGGTGGGAAAAAGTTTAAGGCTTGAAATTATGAGGACTGGTGCAAACCTCTAAACCTGCTGAGGTTTCTAATTAGACAAAATGATTTTGTTAATGCTTGTGGTCACGGCCAGGTTAGAGCGGTCAGCCTCTGAAATATTCCGTTACAGATTGCGAGGACGCCCCCTCCAGCCCCGGTTTACATTGGATTAGGCACTTGAATTTGTTCGCAGGCATCAGAATAAATGTGTCTCCTCATCGCGGCATGCAGGGTTAAGTCTGTTTGTTTGCTGAACCCTGTTTGACCCAGTCTGGAGGCTCAGAATCCAGCAGGGCAAGTCCAATCCAAACAGCGACTGCAGCATTCACTGGAGAAGAAAAGTAGCACACGGCGAGGACGTATAATCACAGTCTCTGGGCTGCAGTGGAACTCCGTACGCTGGGGCGTGTGGGGTTTGTGAAGTAAAACATTTTCTGAATCTGTTTCTGCTGTGAATGAAGGTAGGACCTGAGAATTAAAAATATATGCATTAAAAATAAAAATAAAAAATTAACACGGAGCTGAAATTTTTGGGGGTCTTGACAATCGGAGTCCCGCAGATTTACGAGGGGCCTGCCGATTATGCGTTTTCCACCACAAGCCTCTGCAGGCGAAACAAAGAGATCTGGGCTCTGTGTGGCCAATTACCGCACGAGGCCAGAGACGCGAGCCAGAAACAGGTGGAGGAGGGGGATCTGGGGGGGAGGCAGGACGCAGGAGCGAGCAATACGACCGCCGCAAGAACCCCAACCTCATGTCCTCACCGGTGAGGTTAGAATGCCGACATTCCTCTCTGCGAATACGATAGGTTACTAATATGAAAAGCACATGCACAGACACACCCAATAACACACACACACACAGAGAGATACTTTTTTCTTTTTGGTGTCTTTTCCTGCAGGTGCACTGACTTCCTAAGAACTCCCTGTAACTTTTCAGGGTTTTTTTCCCTTTGTTTCTCGGCTAATTTTCGCAACTGTCATCCGAAACGTGAGAGTGCAAAAGGTCAGAGCGCGTCCTCGCAGCCCTCCGCTCCGCTTTACGCAATAGCACTCCTCTGCCGCGGCTCCTTAAATGAGCCACACATTTAGTGGTCTGTGTGAGTAAATCTCTCATTAAGTAACACATGGTAGAGCCATATGCCTCGGTTGGTGCTGTGGCTCTGCTTTTTCACACACTTCGAACATACATATTTACCACTGCTCCAGAGCAGCCAGCCCAGTAACAGCTTCACCCACCAGCTTGGTGCTGCTGTATGGGACAGTCACATCTGAGGCTTTTGATTTAAGAAAAGAAAAACATTTCAGAGAGCCGTCCTCTTTGTACACTGCCGTCCGAAAGCATTCGGACCTCTTAAACACACAGCACAGTTAAGTGAAAGGTGAAGGATTTGCAAAAAATGTGACATTTTGTTTAATGTTATACCCAGGGCCGGATTTACAAGGATGCGGCCTGAGCTGGAAACCGTTTTGGGGCCCTATCCACTAAGAAAAATTATTTTGCTAATGCAGATTACAGTACGTCTATAGGTGGTTCTATACATAATTTGGCATGAACTGATGATGGCAGGATTAATATACCCCGTGGCCAAAAGCTCCATGTTGTTCTGGAAGTAAATTATAAATACTCTAATCAAAAACTTGAGAATTGTTTATTTTTATTTTTTAAAAATCCCCCCAAAATTATTACAATTCACCTGATATGGGTTTATGACTAATAAAAAGTACAATGTCTGCAAAACATGAATTTATTTAAAAGAAAAAAATCTGTGCGCGCAACCCCAAAAAACTGGAGCCCTGGGTAAGTGCCCCTGTAAACCCTTTCTAACGTTTCTGGAAAACCATTGGCTGAAAAAAAAAATGGCTGAAAAACATCCATTCATTAAAAAAATAAAGAAGAAATAAAACAAAAAAATTGAAGCCCAGGGCTAGTGCGCTTGTGAACCCTTTCTAAAGTCTGGCCAGATGCTAAAACAGAAAATCCTGTCCATAACATCTTACGCTCCCTCAGTATAAATACAGCGAACTCTGCACAGACTAATCCTCATGATGAAGCATGGCAGGGAAAGTACGATGCTGTACGTCTGCTTTTCCTCAACAGAGGTAAGAGAGCCAATCTGAGTTCATGGGAAGATAAAAGATTCAGAAGTCAGCTCGTTGCAAGGGATCAAAATAAAGGGGCCCCAATACAAATCCACGGTGTACTTTTTAGATTTTTAATTGCTAAAAAAAAAGAGAGATCCTACATCCTTTTTCATGGTTTATGACATAAAGTCCACTGACGTTGTGGCGTTTTGATGACAAAATGGGAATGAGTTCAATAGGCGTGAGCACATTTTGCAATACTGTCTCATAAAGAGGCAGTTTTGGTGCGTGAAACAGGTTATTCGAGGTAGCCGACCTAACATTTGCATAAACTGCTCATCCACACACAGTATCGCGCAGCCAACACCACACCTGTGTGTTGGGTTGTAGAAGGAGATGGGATAACAGCAGAAAGTGGAGATAAGCAAAAGTGTGGTTGGCTTGTTTGGCTGAGCAGATGTGAGCGCCGCCAGCCCATTGTTTACATACCTCGCAACATGCAGGGCTTTAGTGGTGGCTCTCAACCGAAGGGGAATCCCCGGCTAAGAACTTTAAAATTTAGTTACCCGAACAGCCGGAGCCTTTAAAGTCCTGTTTTAACAACAAACTTAAAAGAGAACTAAAATGGCTCTTTTGTGTAATGCCGCTGAAAATGCTGTTGGCTATCCGTTAGCTACGAAGCAGCAGCTAACGGATAGCAATGAGGATAAAGCAGTTCAAGAGCACAGCATTTTATAGTTTTTACATTTTTTTCTTTTTTTTAAAAAAAAAGGTCTGTTACCTAAAAAAATATAAACGCTTTACGTGTTCCAGTGTCGGTACGAGTTTCACATAGGAAGATTAATAGTGTCGCACGGCTTCCAACCTTCATTGTTTGATCAATCATCAGCTTCTCTGTAAATATCCATCCAATGAAAACGTGACGACTGTTTAAAGTTTAAAGAAATAGAGCTTATACAAATCACTATGATGTTTCCATGGATGGGAAATATTTTTAAAGCTAATTAAGTAATCTGGATCTATGTTAAATGAAGAAAAGAGTTACTGTAGGAAAAAGAATTCAATGCTTTTACTTTTTTTATTAGAACCTCACTTTAGAAATCCTAAACTATCACTTTATGAAGACAAATTTACCAGCATGTCTTCACATTTCTACTCAGCTACACCTTCAATAAAAAAATAAAAACAAAACTAAATTGTAAAAGCCAGCAGAGGGATTCGTTTAAGACAGAAACCACGCCGTGACTGGACCGTCTCCTGATGCGATCTGCCCTGCGGGACGATCTTGATGTTTCTGGTCACCTTGAATCCTAAACTTCTTGAAAACACTCTGCTGCAGCCAGAAATGTGCTTTTCTGTACGCTGAAACACACAACGTGGCGCAGCACTCGCCGTTGGTGTTTAACTAGGGGAAACAAAGCGAGCACAGCCGCAGAAAATGTGTCTCAGGTCACGATTCCACCAGAGAAATTCTGTACTTTTTTTATTAATTTTTTTTTTTTTTACAGAAACCACTTGCTGTCTTAAACTTTTTAATTCCTTTCAGATAACAGGGCAAGTTGCACATTAACATTTTTAACCCAGAGGGGCAAAGAAGCCTGGGCAAAATTGCAAAGGCTCCCCTTTTTTCCCTCTCTTTTTCTTAAGCGCATGTGTGTGTGTGTGTGTGTGTGTGTGTGTGTGTGTGTGTGTGTGTGTGTGTGTGTGTGTGTGTGTGGGTGTGTGTGT
>CAEFZX010019972.1:0-44961 GCA_903066825.1 Alfaro cultratus | reverse complement strand
TTGGAACAGCAGGAAGCCACGACAAGCTCTGGTCTTTGATCTTTGCTGTAAATTAGGGGACGTTCTAAGTTTTTTGAGTGTCCAACACACCTTCCAATTGGTCAAGCAGAGATACGCCTTATTTGAATATATTAAAGAGGGAAAATACGCCTACATTATAAAAGTTCATGTTTAGGAGAAACAACTCAGAGATCTGATATATTTTGCCTTTTTGCAACAGCTCTCTCCAAAGACGCGTCTTTGTCTTTTATTTTTATCTGTTGTGTCTCAGGTAATGAATGTATGTCTCTGTCTTTTCTGCAGTGTTGTTGTTAATTCACATGCTGTTTTCCTCCTTGTATTAAACACTAGATTCTGTGACGTCATCACGCACTGTTGTACCTCATTATTGGCTACTGGTGACTTGTCGAGAGGACCCGGATTCTAAGGAAGAGAGGGAGCCAAACTTTTTCATAAAGTTAACTTGTTTTAAATATTCTCTTCCTTAAAATGTTCAAAATCAAACCTTTTTATTGGTCAAACCCGAACCTTAAAATTCCACACTTGACACTGAATCTTGAGGACAAAGCTTCAAGATGCTAGTTTTTGGTCGTCAGAGCCAATTCTTGTTAGAGTAATAAAATGAAAATTAAAAAACAAGAAAGACTTAACACATAGACTGAGTTAGAAAGGACGAAGTCCTGGAGTTCCCTTGTTTTGCTGCTGCGTAATAAAGGCTGCGGCTAACGGCTACAAGCTAGAGGCTAACGGCTACAAGCTAGAGGCTAACGGCTACAAGCTAGAGGCTAACGGTTACAAGCTAGCGGCTAACGGTTACAAGCTAGCCGTTAGCCGCTAGCTTGTAGCTGTTATCTGCTTTAGAGCTTCCTGTTAGCGCTAAACTAAACGGGTAATTCACACAAAAAATGATCAGATTCTTAGTTTATCAAAAAAATATTAGTTAAATGTTTCATTTATTCCAGAGAACACAGAATTGAGTATTTTTAGAAGTGCACAAACACATAAAAAATATATAGATATATATTACAAATTCTTTTGAACTTGGATGTGTGAAACATTTATATTTTGTGAAAAAAGCCCCACAAACTCAGCACTGCGTATCGTTTTGTCAGCTCGCTGTTCTTTCCCTGCTGTTCAGTGTTTGATTATAGATTCAGTCCATGAACCGTTTTTCCCTCACAGCATCTCGTTCGTCTCCATTTACTTTCCGTTCATCCAGTCCCGTTTGTTGCAGTGCGTCTCCATTTTCTCCCCTTTCCTCCCTTTAATTTTACATCTCTCCCGTATGCGACTGTCGGTTTGACATATAAGAACATCGGCGCTGACTGAGCGTCAGGTCAGCGCGAGAGAGCGCGTGCCCCTGCATCCGCGTGCGATGCGTGTTTGTGCCTCTGCGTAATGAATGTGCCAGTACCTCTGCAAGCACGTCTGGAGCATGTGCGGCACTGCGGGCTATTAGGACTGATTTAGAAGGGGGGGAAGGAGTGAAAGATGGATGGGTGGAAAGGAGACGATGGGAAAAGCAGCGAGGAGAAGAGAAGAAGGTAGGAAGCCATGGGAGAGGAGGGGAGGAGAGAAGAGGACAGAGTCTGCCAAAGAGAGGGAGGGAACCAGAGAGAGATTTTGACAGAAAGAAGCAAAGAGGGAAACGGGAGAGGAATTATCGCAGGGAAGGGAGGAGGATTAAGGAGCAGGGGAATAACTACGGGGGAAAGGAGTTGCTTGAGGGCTGGTAGAAGGGAAGTGGATAGGAAAGAGTTCAGACAGGTAGGGAGGAAGTCATCTCATAAAAATACAGGAAAGGAGTCATTATGAGAAAACTGCAGCAGACGGTAGATAATATCCTTCAGAAGATATGCAGAATTGCAGAACGAGGTTCTTGTTTAAAGAACAAGACCGCCTTGGAATATTTCCATTTTAATTTAGCATAGTTTAGCAAAAAGCGTCCCTTTTATCTCTCCCGTTTCCATTGTTTGTTTGCCCAGTTTTCTTCGACTTCCTCTAGAGAGTCCCTCTAAAATTCTTTTTGTTTTTCTTTCCCCGTTAAGCCCACAGCTCATATCCCCTTGGTGTGTTTTACTCAGTCCAAACCTCTCAGCCTTGATTTACTTAAAATCCTTGGCAAAGCGCATCAGGGGTTATGTCAAGGATACATCCACCCGCACACTCAAGATGGCACACAAACAGACTTAATGTACGAGCCGCGAATCAGCTAATCCTCACCCTCCCTCCTGACTTGCTTTTAAGAGTCCTTTGCACATCTTGCCTAATTAACCGAAGGTCAAAAGTTTATATTAAAGAGAAAGAAAGTCAGACGAGTTCTGATTTTCTGCCGTTTCCGAGAAGTGGGGCGTAGAAGTTTAGAGCGTGTCGTCCAGAACAGAAGATGGATGGAGGAGAGAACAGGTGGAAATAGAAATCTTAAAGTCCTCTAAACTGATGTGATTGCACACATTCTCCCACCGCAAGTGCCTTAGCATTTCTGTCAGAAACATATATGCTGAACAAAAATATAAACGCCCCTTGTCAAGTATTGTTGCATTTGCTGACATTTTACTGTACAAAAGTAATATTTCTCTTGATTTGTGTATAATTTTTAATCCGTTTTGCTGTCAGTACTCAGTGAGTTGTTGTTTTTTACTCAGTGTGTGGGTGGGGCATGTTGCTGATCAGACGAAATCAGCAGCAACTGGACAGTCCCTGGACTGGGGACAATAAAAAGCCACCCCAAAATGTAAAGTTTTGTCACAAGTCATAATGTCAGATGTTTCTGCTATGCGGGAGCGTGTCATTGGCATGTTCGATGCAGGGATGTCCACCAGAGCAGCAGCAGCACCGCTAAATGTCCGTCATCGGACCATCGGCTGTTTAAGAGTTTGTTTCCAACAAATTGGCACTACTGCAAATCGACCTCATCCCCGTCGGCCACGTGTGACAACGCCACCACAAGATCGACACACCCGACTCATCCGTCTGCGGGATCGGCTAAGACCAGCGACACACACAGCTGATGAGACTGTTGGTCTGCACAACAGACGCATCACACCTCAGACTGTCCATGACCGCCTACGAGAAGCCAGCCTGGTCAACCTGACCCCTATCATGTTCAAGGGACTGTCAATCCGCTACAAATGGCCACACCAGGATGTTATCAATGCTGATATGGAGATCAGTAATTACTGAAAATATAGTTTGAGTTTCTCTATAAATTGCGTAACACAAATGTTCATAAAACTCTTATATTTGACATGGGGCGTTTATATTTTTGTTCAGTGCATTTGCTAGCGAGATATCTCGAGGTTTTAAAAAGTTTAGGTTTCAGACCTGCACAGACTTTTCCATTGTGCCGGCCATCTGATTATAAGTCAGAGAAAGCACCTGTTTGTTTCCTCTGGCTGTGTGGAGCTTAGCCTAATGTAGCACTAGCCAAATTTGCCTGAAAATATTTCTGTTCCCAAAGAAAGCAAAAACAAATGCACCTATGCAATATTCAATCAGTTACAAAATGCGTTCTGGTGAGAATAAGAAGTACATTTTGAAAATAAAGTATTAAACACTCTTTTTATAAAGCCAAATCTTGTGTTGCTGTTATGTAAGATTTTAGGTTCAATACAAAGTACCTGAATGATCTGTGTTCATTAGTTTGTGACATTCCACTCGGTCAGGAGGAAACTGACATCTAAAACCTAAAACAATGATGCCTCACTGGTATAAAATCATAAAAATTGACACATAGCTGAAGTAACACAAGCGTCTACACAGAATTTAAATCAGAATACACTCAAATAGGGATAATTTATTACATGCTTGTGGTAAAATAAAAAAAAAATGTTAGAGAGATTCTACCTCCTTTTTTGTTATATTACCATTGAATTCTTAATTGTGACAAATGATTCACATGAACCCTTTAACTAATTTGGGAATGTTTTTAGAGTATATGTCACAGCTGTGCATCTGTTTCTGCATTTGTTGCGATACATCTGGTAAGACCCAAACCAAAATCATGCAGTGGAAGAACAAGAATAAAGAAAGCACATACGCAACAAAGAAAAAATCAAAAATATTTCACTATCCCTAATATAGGAGGCAACGGGCAACAAAGAGCAGCAAAGAGCAGTGGGTTATTGGTTTAGGAACCAATAACTCAGCAATGTGCCGGGGAGAGCAAGCAGCACGTCTTACAAATACTCGAAAGCAAAGGAAGCAATCAAAGCCATAAACAAGAATATAGATTCGGTAAACTAAATCAATAAAGAGTAAAACCATGAAAAGCCATCGCCGTCGTCTTCCGTCTTCACTTCTACCTCAAACCATTTCTGTTATCATATTACATTTTCGTCTCTGACTTCAGCCACACTTGTCACTCCAACTCTGAGTTGATTGTTTTCTTGGCTGTGTGGTTCTCCTGTTTTTCATACTGTAGATGCTGTCAGTGGTTCATTTCTTCACCTTGAACACAAACGGGTAGGAAAAGGAAGTAGCTACATGAGGACAGATGAAGGTGTATGAGTAAAAAAAAATTAGTTTTGATTGAAATTGAGTTTTGTAAAAAGAAGGAATCCACCTGCAGAGGAAGATTCTCATATGTTTGTCAACTAAATAAAACTTTTATCCACTCGATATGACAATGATAAATGATTTCTATAAATGGACACGTTTCTTCTTCTCTGCTATTCAGTGCGTTAGCAAACGCTGCATGTCTGCAGGACGTCCACAGTATTATTTCTTCGTGTTGCAGTGTCACACTGTGTGTGTGTGTGTGTGTGTGTGTGTGTCAGGCATGGTGAGGTGACTCACTGGGTCACTGACGAGATCTGCCCTCACTTGTGGCTCACAAACCCAACCAGAGTTAAAAAGAACCCAGACTGTGAGCAGAAGTGAGCGATACATAAAGACAGGCAGGAAAACTACTCACCCGACCCAGATTTAAAACTCTGTTCTTAATACCTGCTGTTGTGTTTTTGATATTTGTGTTAGTCCAAAGTAGACAATGCAGCAAATGTCAGCATGCCAAATTGTTGAAACTAGTCTCATTTATTTGGAAAAACCCTATTACAAATTTTACAGTGAGCTATGCTGTACGAAAGGAAGGACATTATATTGAAAGAAACAACTTGTTTGAGCTCTATCCTCAATCACGTGTCAAACTCGAGGCCCGTGGGCCAAATCTGGCCCGCTGTAGCTTTTTATGTGGCCCTCTAGATTCTATACTAAACACTAAGTGTTTATTGTGAAAATTCATGCAAAATCAACAAATCCCCTCACTTTTTTGCGCCAATACATATTTGGAAGTTTATAGCATATTTTTCTCAAAAATTGTCAAAAGTTTTCTTTTTTGTACTAAACAGCTGCCTCAGCCTTAATTGATGTCAGATTATAGTTCATGATCTATTCAGCAAGTATCATCATAAATAAGTGCAAATATTTCCAAATTAGTGCCACAAACACTTTGAATTTTATTGCACAAAATCACAAAAAGAATCACAAAATCCTGGAGGGACTGAAAAGGTGTTCAGTACCATTATATAAGTTTAAGAATCCATTGATATTTTAACAGTTTATCAAGTTTTCTCAATACATTCTGGCACAACTGGCCCTTTAAGAGCATTTATGATCTTGACTTGGCCCAAAACAAAAATGAGTTTGACCTAAATCCTAAATCATTTAATCTCCCATAGCAACCGTTGGGGGGTTCTGTCCGCTGTGTTCAGAAAGCAGCTGAAACCCTAATCATTCAATTTTATAACAGTCAAACAAAAAGTTCTTTTATCCCACTGACACTATTGCATATCTGTCTTTTCTTTCGATTACAAAAACAGACAGTATGTCAAGGACAACTGCTAGAGTTCATTAATTAAATTAACTCAAGGAAGTAATAAGTTAGTTAATTATGTAAACGTATTTAAAATCATAGTCTCACTGAAAAAAATGCATATTTAATCACAGGGTCAAGGTGTGCGTGTAGAAATAAGAAAATCAGTTTTGATTGAAACTGAGTTTTGTAAAATGAAAAAAACAAATCCAGCTGCAGAGGAAGATTCTTACATTTTTGTCAACTGAATAAAACTTTTACCCAGTTATGGATTCTTTACATGATTGTATCTGTCTGTGGGTAAAACCTCTTTATTCAGAGGGTCTAAACTGCACACTTTATACAACACTATAGGAAGAATATATCATTTATAGGTCAAATTTGAAAAAGAAAAAAACAGAAAATAATTGTAAATGAGTCACCTTTGGCGTTTCGGCGCTGGGCCCGTTGAACCACAGCTGAAAGGAACTCTGCGGTCCGACATGTGAATGGAGTCTGGACCTCAGCGGGACTTTGACTGGGACATCCCCAGCTAAGTAGGAGCTGCAGCTTTTTATACCGGGATTCATCGGGACCAGAGAGAGAAACAAAGCGTAAATGAAACCCTGGTCGACGCAGATACCAACTTGCTCTCAGTTGCTCTTTTGCTCACTTTCCTCTGCTAAACTTTAGTGACACAAAGCGGATTTGTGAAATCCAGTCGACTGCCGCTTCGGGATGCACACACACACACACACACACACACACAGATGTTACGCCTTCAATTTAACATGCTTAATAAGCTGCACGGTGTAAGGTCAGGACCGCAGCTCACATGCGTTTCAGCACGTATGGTCCCTTTTAATTAATCTCTGCCTCTGTTTCAGCGATCTGCGCACGCAGCTCTCTGCCTTTCTTGAGCTCGTGCGACGTGGGCAACGCTCAATTAGAATCACTTGGGTTTAGTGGATTAGCCTAGTTTAGGACTGATGTTTTCATCTCAGAGGCTCCGAAACATGCGGATGACTCATATCTCATCCAGGGCTGCCGATGACATCGGGATAGGTTTTAACAGCCTCCCTCTCTCTCTCCACCCCAAGCTGTTTATCCAAATCTATATTTATCATCTTATCGCATTCTGAGAAGCCAAATCTAACCTATGCAGTCAATTTCCTACGTCACAATAAGCCCCAGGGACACCTTTAATCTATTGTGAGGACGGCAAACCAGCGGAAATCTGATGTTTCATGGCAGGTAAAATGTCTGACGCAAACAGGACGGCGGCCTGGTTGGAGGGAAATGACCTTTGACCAAATCGTTAATGGCGACGCTGAGATAGCGGCGCAGCAATCAGAGCTTCGTCTTCAAAGAGAACTCCTGGAAGCTCCTGGCAATGCCCGAGTTGCACCAGCTCCCTTTCACTTTTAGGAATGCTTAATGAACTCTAAAATATTCAAAAATCAAGGCAAAAATAATTCATGGATCCCGTCAAATATTTATTCGGAGGGTTTCGATATTCATGATTCAATGAAAGAGTCCTGAGTTTGTGTGGGCTACATATTTTGCATTTATCTTAAGTCAGTGCTGCCTTATTGGATGAGACGTGTCTTCTTCTCATTATTGTCCAGTAATTACGGGTAGCGAGTCCGTCCAAAAGACAGCTCCGGTTGTTCGAGCGTGGGAAATTCAAACTCTCGACAAGTTTTCTCTAAGCTTTGTTTCCTTAAAAGGAAAGAAGAAAAAAAACATAGAGGAGAACAATTGTTCCCACTAATATACCCGTTTCGTCCATAAAATTGGGCCGCAGGTAATGGTTCCCTTTGCACAAGTCGTGACCAAAACTTCTTCCCGTCTCCAACAATCTGAACCAAAACGAGATCTTATTATCTAGAGTAGAAGGCAAGTGATCTTTTCCAGGAAAATCTATTTTTCACCTTGTAAGGCTTAAATTATATAGGTTGGTGCATCTTTATCATGAAAATGTTACTTTTTTAGTAATTCAAATAAAAGAAAAAGTGCATTAAAACGTTTGGTAACACTTTGACGGGTTGTGCATAAGACTCAAACATGACACAACAACCTGTCATGAACATGAAGGAGCTTTTATGAATGTTTATGACTGTTATCATGAGGTGTCATTAGGTAAATAATGACACTTTTAATGCAAAGTTGCTTTAAAAATTGCATTAAAAGTGCTAATGTTGCATGAAAGTGATACTATTTACTAAATAATGCACCATTGGCACTTTTAATGCAATTTTTAAAGAAACTCTGCATTAAAAGTGCCGTTTTTTACAGAATGAGACTTCATGATAACAGTCATAAACATTCATAAAGACTGTTCATAACAGATGTTACGTCATATTTATAACTGTGTCAAGTTAGTTTTATGCACACCATTTCAAATATTGTTACAAAAACCTTCATTATACACAGAGTGGCATATTTCAAACATTTATTTTTATACACATATTTGATTATTATGGATACAGTTCATGAGTAACACATTTTTTGTAATTAGAATATAATTTCTGGAGAAATATTATGGTCTAGTCTATGTGATTATGAGGATTTATTTTTTAAGAGAAAATACATTTTACAATGAACAGACCTTAAATTACACACCAATGTACCTGCCAAATAAGGTCAGAAGTATTACCTGTCTCTATAATTGCACGATAATGCTACGCTACCCAAACATGAAGGAAAGCTAAAATGCTAACCTCTGGTGAAGACTGAGCCTTTAAAACTGACATGCACCACAAGAAACCCGAACTTAGACATTTCGGTTTCACCCTGCGTGGCTTTTACCTGGAGGCTATCTGTGTTGCTCTTTGAACAAACACATATCAGGATCCATTAAGCTAACAGCAAAGGGGGCATTTGACCGTTTCTGTATGTCATCCAGAGGCTGGACGCAGCAGGCGGACAGACACAGACGTTAGCGTTTGCTGCACTAAATTAAAGCTTTACTCTTTGTAAATGTAAATACACCACATTTATAGGGACATCTGGTTATTATGACTAGAAGATATTTTGTCTTTCATTGCAGTCACATAAACGTTTCTGCAGTCTTGAGCTTTGAATGTTCTTTTTAGCCAACATCGATGTTACAGCAGCCCTAACTTTGGCACTAATACTGCCCCGTAGGCGTTACTGTGTTTAACTGTGCGTCCAGTTTTACTGCCACTCCATGTTGATCTAGAGCGCCTTCTCCTCAGCTTCCCCACGTCTCCTCAACTTTGTTCCTGACATGTTCCTTGTCCTTCATGATGTTTCATTTTTCTTTTTTTCAGATTTTCTCCATCACTCATCTGACTTCCTCATGGAGCTGCTGGATATTTACTTAGACTAAATTCAATTAATGGTAAATAGATCATTTACTTCTGCAGCGACCTCGAAAGATACTTGGTGGTGATGCATTTGATTTCGGAGTATCGGAGTAACAAATACAACATACTCTTACTCTTAAGTTATTCTTTATTTTTTAGTGTGCGTCACTTCACAATTGTTGACAGTTTTGTTGATCTCTCTACAATTCCAATAAAGACAAATAAGGTCGTCGAAATTTCTTTTGCGTTGTTTTGTCGATCAATTAATTTTTTTCTCCAAATTCCCTGAAAGCAAAGTTAAATAAGCCAATCATTTGATGAACTCAGCAAAGTGCACCCCAATAGCTACACCATATTTAACAGCTCTTGCATGCAGAGGTAATCTTTTGTTTCTCTCCTTATGACTAGTAGCTAAATGTTCCACCGCCACCATAAATATTTATCTGAACTGCAATCAACGGTGCTGTGCGACTCTTTACTTTGTCTTTTTTCCAATCACATTATCGCTCGAGGAGACTCTTTACCTCAATCCTTTATTATCACCTTCATTTTCATAATTGTTATTGATGCAAGTAGATGGATATTTAAAGCACATCAAAGCACTTCTTACGCTCAAGAAGATCGTTTACTACAAGAATCCATCGCAGTGATTACAAGTCTGCTGAATGATGACTAAACAACCTGGGTGGCTTCTTGCTGATTAAAACTTTCAATGGCAGAAAATGCTTTTTTTTTTCATTGCAATGTTATTTTGGTGTTACATTTCCATTGTATACTTGATACATTGCTGTTTTTTATGTTCCAAGTGTGTTAGGTTGATTTTTTATTTTTTTTCCAAAATGTGCCCAATGCTGGCTGTAGTACCAACATGTCTGCTTGTTATGGTTCAGTCCAGCAGCAGAAGCATTGTCAGGTAATGTGCAGAAGTAAGCAACACGGCGAATCTCATTACCTGGAGCAGGAGCCGGATACGGGGCTACGTTAATGTCCAACCAGCATTTAATGTCAAACTGATCTGCTCCCACAAATGGGGTTTTCTTTTTTTTATGTGATCACTTCTGTCTGAATGTCATAGCCTACAGCTTAGGATAGACACAGAAAGAGCGATTTTCTGCTGAATGATGATTTTTTTTTTTTTTTTTTGCCCCAAATGATTTACTGCCTGGAGAAAAAAAAGCAGTCACAATAATGATCCCAGCACTTTTCTGAAAAGTTCACTTTCCTCCCCCCCACAAGCAACACTCAACACCGGTGCACAAAAAGTAAGGAACACCCTAAAGATATTTTAGGTGCATATTTCGTCAAAAGCACTAAGCGGGGACAGACCCCAAAGGAAAATACACCAGGAGGTAAATTCGGGTTTGAAGATACCGACTTAACTCTGGAGCACAAAATGTTGTGTTTACTCTAGATCAAAGATTCACAAAGTCTGGATTTAATTAATATTAAATCATTTTACCAGCTTTTTGCATAAGTTTTGAAGATAGCTAAGCATTTCATAAGATCCTAACTGGTTTCATATGCAGAGAGCGCCATAAATAATCTAAACAGCAGCATAAACTGAACAGATTAAAATCTGTTTGACAACAGTCTTCAGACCCCAACACCAGCAGCCTGCTGGTGGTAAATGCTGAGTTCCTTTATAATTTATATGACTGGAGATGAAAGTCAGACGCGTTTTAAACTATGAATCTACAGGCCACCGGCTATCTGCAGGCTGCTGTGTGGAACCCCCTGTGACAGCAACGTCATGCGCTTGTTTTGCATGGCATCAAGCAAAGGAATACCTTAGGTTTACATATATTTGCATTTCCAGGACGTTTTGTCATGAAAGCTTGGTCAAGGTTTCAGACCATGCAGCTGGACATCAAAAAATATGGGTTGATGTTCAGTATTTGAGAGTATTCTCCGTTCTGTCATTTTTTTATTAAACAAATATGTAGCCAAAATAGAAAAGTTGTGCGTAAAAATCTTGGCCAGTCCTTGTTGCTTCCCTGACATTAATAAGACTTCATGCTAACCGGTCATTAGATAGTGTTACCATGTCCTTAAAAGAATAAGATTCAGCCGGTTTTTTTTAAGGTTTGGAGCACACGGTTGAGGAAACACCAACGTGGTGATTCACTTAGAACTGTTCAGTATTTCCAGCAAATTCACCTGAAGATAACTATACAAAGCAACCTCAGAGATACAGTAAGAAAACTTTGCAAACCGCTGTTAGCAAATGAAATGTCAACAGGTGACAATTGAGTCCAAGACACACCGCCTGCGTCTGATTCTTCATGTACCGGAGATCCTGGTGGCATAAACACGAGCCGGTTCCGGCAGCGAACTCACAGCTGTGGTTTTTGCTAACAAAGCCAAAGAAAGTCTCCTTATGTTTCGGAGCTCCTTCCATGGTTATCTACGCTGATTTATTTTGCAAGTAAAAGATTTTACTTTGCCTTATCAGAAGAAAATCTTTCAACAAATACAGCAGCATGGCTTAGGGTTTCACATTTCAAAGGAAATTGTTCTGCATTAACATCCTTCGGACAGATGAAACTAAATTACAGACAATAATGCGCAGTGCTGGTTCTGATGGATTTGTTTTATCCCACAAGCTGTCAAGGCACAGTGGTGGAAGGATGATGATCATTCGGGCTTACTTTGCAGACACAGAAGCTATAGCTTTGGGTTATATGTGTGCCAAATTATTTTAAAGTCAAAGATCCAGCTTAAACGTGGGTCGTTCTACAGCGACAGGAGAACCAAGCAGCAAGACTGCAAAGCCGAGGAATCCAGCAGTGCTATGGTAACCAGAAAACAGGTTTTTCTTTTTAACACGACTCATTTGGCTTCCAGTGTTTTTCACACTTTCTTTCATTTCCGTTTAATGTGCGGCAAAATGGTAGAATCTGTTTTTGTTCAATTTCCTTCCCTGTATATAAATACATAAAAACACGCATGCAGTTGAAAGAGGGTATTTTCTTTTCTCCCGTATTTGACATTTATTACCATTACCTGTGTCGTGTTGCTTTGGGATTTAGAGCGTGATTACATTTGACATCATGTTAATAACATCCCCCCTGTTGGAGGAATCATTTAAAGGTATAAATAGCACTTAATATATTGCACATAATCCTGAGGGCACCAAAACACAGTCATGGTATCAGCTGGCCGCCGTGAAGATGCTGCGGGGAACGTGTGCTGCTGCAGCTTGTTGGAGGAGCTCCTGGACAAAAGCGTCCGAAGCGGAAAGACCGAGAAGCAGCAAAAAGAAGAAACGCCAAGGGACGGAGAGGGCTGTGTGGGAAGAAGGTGCCTTCTGGCTTAATTAGGGGTGAAAAATTAATTAGCGACAGAATGTGAATTAATCAGACCTCCAAAGGCAGTTTCAAGACGATGCCAAAGCGGCAGAGGTTTGTTACAGCCCAAACGTTATCCTGTTAATTGACAATGAGGTACTTTTTGAGCCCGTTTCTCAAATCACCCAACAGTAGGAGGTGTTTTGAATCCGTGTTGTGTTTTCTTTCCACACAATGGATAAGGCTGAAATAGTTTTAGCCTTATCCAATGATCCCGTTTTCCTTGACAGATATTCATTCCTCATGGGAAATGTTTGCGTCTAGGGCCTAGCATTAGCCTAGCAACTAGACTAACGCTAGCTTGTTCACCTTGTGTTTACATAGGCTTTGTTGATCTTTCCCTCACATGCTGCCCTTCTAGATGATCCAACAGCTGGATGTAGAAGCAAGGCTGTCTAATAAAAACAAGTTATGGACGTTTATTCTTTTTCGATGTCTTCCTTGTTTCACTGTGTTTCTCGTTCAACACAGGAAAAACAAACCGCTTCCTCACATTGAGATTGTGTTTTGTTAAGCAGTTACGCTTTGAGGGCCACATTGCTTATAGTGACATTAATTAGTATTCTTAATCATGAGTTACGTGTTAAAATAGCTGTAGGTAAGATGTACGTTCATGAAATGTGGAAATAGTTGTTATTTAGGTGTTAAGTCAGAAACATGAAACAATCTACATTTGATAGAGAAAAGGGAAAGCAATGTTTAAGAATTACATAGTACCATCTACTGAAATCTTACTCTATTGATTTCCCCTCTTGTAAAAAAAAAACCTTATACAGTTTAAAACCTTTGTTTAGTGCAACAAATAATTGACAAATTTGTGCTTCTGAGTTGTTACTGCTATCGTTTCTGATTCCTCAAGATCCACGTCTTGTGTAACCCAGTGACTGATCACGTGTACGCTTTCTGATGCTTTTGTCCTTTAAGGCCCCGCTCGGCTGAAGCGTCGGGGTCGGGGAGCTGAGACTCTTGTCTGTTTTCATCTTCTTTAGGAAGCAGTGAACCGTCTGCCCTTCATGCCACAACAGGATCAGTGGCACTCAATTACTATGGAAACTAGAAAAAAAAACAACAACATGGTGTCTGACCGTCTGAGACGAGAAAAAAAGGAACCAACTACATAACTTTCATAAGTATTTATCATATTTAGCTTGCAGTATGTGCAAACATGCTATAAATAGGAGACCAGACGCAGGCCTCATTCACTTCATTTGTTAGGATAATTGTTTCAAAAGAAAGCAACAACATACTGTGCAGCTGACTTTTGCCTCAGGCTGCAGTTCTTCTCCTTGTGGATGGATCATCAACGCGAGCAGTAAGTGTCGGGGTGAGAACCAGAAAAAAACAACCCGGGTGTTAGAACCAGTAGTGTATTTCCTGCCTTCAGGCTCAGACGTGTGTTGTTTCATATCTCTTAATTTCTATTCTGGCTGCTCTTCAGTACGATTCAATTTATGTGGCACCGAATCCCATCCAAAGTCCTCCCACGGCGCTTTAAGAGCAAAACAGGGCCAGATCACATCCAGTTACATTCACTTCATTGTCACGGTCAAAGAGTTTCATTCCACCTCTTACTGCAGGATTTTTGATCTTTACTTTCCCGGACACTTAATACTGACAATTAAGGATTTATCTTTTTAGTGGGTTTGGATGATCATTATCAATGCCCCTTATTGTTCTCTCTGTAAGAAGTGTGGACTTTCTACGCCTGAAGACTATTGTTGCTAATTCGCATCAAACCCCTTCCAGTCTTAATTTCCACCAATCCATTTTATTTCAGGTTCTAAATTTAACAACGTTTTTGTTACGTTGTTTTTGACCAATCGTCACCATCATTATTCATTATTCTGACCAATCACACCCAAGTTTTCTTTTTTTAAACTCTTAAACACCAACATTTTGATCTGTTGCATGACTCAGGTATTTTAATTAAGTCTTAATTTTGCAAGCACTTTACAGCAAAAACACTCAGGATGCAGAATATCTGACCTTCAGCATCGGCCGATGCGTAAACCAGTTCCTGTTTTTTTTTCTATCTTGTTGTTCGTTTCCATATTTTTGCCAGGTTTGTGTTGTTGGGCATTTTTACAGTAATGTTACAGTGGCAGAGATGCATATGACGATTAACTGAAGCAGAAATGCAATGTGAGGTCGCTTTCATGCAGTCGAAAATGTAGGGAAATATTTAAAATATAAATATTAGTTATTGGCTTTATAATATCAGTATAATTATTACTATTGGCAATTGATGGTGGCCCAAATTTTCACATTGTGCATCCCAAAAAAACATCTTTTCACTAGACAGTATGAAGGGAGTTTAAATTCAGGGTTGGATTTCCAATATTTTTGGATACTTGGACAACTTTGACAACAATCTGCAGCTTTAAAAAAAGAATGAATATGACGTTTGCAGGCCTGAAAAGTAGAAAACAGAACCTGTTGATAATGTTTATATTATGACCTGCCTTCTCCTGCAATATTGCTAGCAGAGACTCTAATGACGAAGTGATTCTAATTTGATAGAGACACTGCAGCCCAACTCGGCAAGGTTGGACGGGATGACGATAATAATACTGCAGGGTAGTCAGCAATAAATCACCAACTGATAAGGTCAATGTCTGAATAATGATCACATTAATGTAATGAGTCCTAGCCATGAGACGGAGCTGGCGGACTCTCTCCTGGGCATCAAGTGGTAGGAGTTTGATCTGTTCTGCGCTAATTGCGGCGTATCGTGTGTTTGTCTATATGGAAGGGTTTTTCTTTTCCTAAGGAAGTCTCAACAGATCCTCCACCTTCTGCAAGTTTCCAAACAGAAGCTCCTCGGCTAAATATAGAGTCTCACCTATTTTCTCACTTTATTCTTCCTCGGCCTAACACCCTCTTGTCTCTCCCGCAGATTACACAACTCTTATCTCTCATCTATTTGTCTTTGCAATCTCCCATCGTCTCCATCTCGCTCCAGGCCGCTATTCCGGATCCAACGTGCTTAAAGTGACTGGATTGCTGAGAAATTTGGGTCAATCTTTGCGATCTCAAGAGAATTCATCCCTAACTTTTTAGCTTATGGTCTCAAACGTGAAAAAGCTAAGCTGTGAAAACTCCTGCACCATCAGAGCATCGGAACAGAATCTGAGGACATTTGTTGTCCGTTGAAATCAGATTATTTTAGATCTTGTGTGACATAAGGTGAAGCTTTTAAATAACTCGTTTCCTCCAAAGGCATTTTTAGACATGTGCTGCCGCTCCAAGATCTGGAGATTTTAGAGCTGCCAGGTTCTTTATGATGCTTCTCAAGCTGTCAGTGAGTAGTTTTCCCTGTTGAGTTGAGCTGTAACATCTTGTCTACATAAATGTCAGTTGCCCAAGGTTTCCCATCTTAACGTTGCTCTGTGCAATACTCTTAAATTATTAAACAGAGTCATGTTTCTGTTTCTACAACAGGATAAACAAAGATGCACCAAGTCAAACTGAAACTTAAATGTTGCTGAAGTCAGCATGAGGAATCAGTTGCTGCGTTGACGGTAATGTGTGCGGCAACACCTTGCCGATGCTACACCCAAAGGCAGACTTCACCCGTTCTTAAAATCCAAAGGCCAGGTTGCAAAGCTTGGTGCTCTGTCAACCAAAGCTATGCAAAATTTTTACTCTAAAAATGATATCCGCTAAGACAAATAATACTTTTGTTAAAAAAAACAACAACTAAGCAACACTGGTTGCACGTCAAGACTTTGGTAAACCATCAACGCTTTAGATCTTGATGATCGTATCTTGTGTGGGGATCCACAGGGCTCAGCGTTAGGCCCCTTATCACTGATTTGTATCCTACTGAAGAAGTCAAGGGTTCTATTCTAGTTATCCAAATTAGATTTAGGTTTTTGGCTAAACCAGTTACCACAAACCGCAGGGTGAAATTTTAGATCAAGCTTTTTTCAAGTAAGGCCAAAATATGCATGGTCTTTCCAGCTTTCCATATATTTAATTGGCAAGACTTTATTTGAATGGGTGTTTTGTAAGACTGACATGATGCTGTCATATAATACCTGTCATTGTTGCACACTTAACAATTAATCAGTGAGATTTACGCAGGTTCTTTTATTGTTGAAAACTCGCCCACTGGTGGCGAACCAGTTTAATGCCTCAGTCAGAATAGAAGTGCAGCTTAGAATAATTTCTATTATTTTAAGCTGCACTTTAACAGAAGACTTAAATAAAGCAAGAAAACGGAGGAGGTGTAATTATTTCTAATCTTCATTCTGCCACATCATGAACACGAAGAAGTCTTTATGAATGTTTATAACTGCTATCAGGACGTGTCATTCGGTAAATAATGACACTTTTCATGCAAAGTTGCTTTAAAAGTTGCATTAAAAGGCCATTAAAAGTGCCAACTTTGCATTATTTTGTAAATTTGTACACTTTAATGCAAAGTTGGCACTTTTAATGCAACTTCACATGAAAAGTATCATTATTTACCGAATGACACTTCATGACAACAGCCATAAAGATTCATATTACGACATGTTATGTCATGTTTATGATAAAGTCCTGTCAGTCTTATGCAAATAAAGTGCTACCATTTACTTTTTTTCTTGTTTTGATCATTTATACACAGCAGTTTTCCACTAATAAATGCCACATTCTTCTTCTTCTTCTACTGCTTGGTTGAGATTGGAATGGTGCAAATAGTTGTGGTGGCAAAAGCTGGGAGTGGATTCCTCATAAGCTGCAAACAGTGACATACGTTCTACAGTTTCAAAATCAGAAGCTTGTGTGCTTTTAACGTCTTTTAATCTGTCTGGATTTTTGACGGTTTGCTTGTGGAAGAGCAGATTTCGCTGCGTCATGTTAGGATTTACAGTGAATTAGCGAGATAAACTGAGTGGTTTGTTTTTGTATTCCCTCTCGCAATACTTTCACATTGTCTTAGTAGTTTATCTTCTTGCACGTTTCCTGCAGCCTATGCCATGATGCGTAACAGAGCTGTTTCTGTTGTTGTGGTCTCGTGTTCAGTGCGAGCTCAGCTCCTCGCAGCAGGTCGCAGTGACAGTTGCTCCACGGTCGGCCTGTTAACATGCCGTACCCACAACCCGAACTGTGTCAGCATTTTCTCAGCCTCTGTCCGGGCACAGGTGAGGATGGGAAGGGAAAAAAATTTTAAAAATGCAAACACCGACAGGAACATGTTCGTATTTCTTGCTTGTCGATTCGCATCCAATAAACCGGTTGTCGTTTTGTGCATGTTGTGTTTGCACATCAGTATCCAGTATTCTGGTTCTAGAAAGCTGTGGCATAAGCAGAAATGAAAGGGTAGCTAATTATAAATAGTTGGAGAACATTCACTCCTTAATCTGTGGTTTTGAAGTGATGCGTGGAAATCTGCTGACGGGACAAATCTCCATTTTACTGCTGTTCAGCTCCTGACTTTCTGTTTTGTAATTCCGAACCATTCTTCGCTTTGAAATAACAGCAGCAATAATCTTAGATAACTGAACCATATATCCCATTAGATTTAATCACATTTATCTTTACGCTGCAGGAATTAATGCTGCGCATTTAAAGGAAAGCGAGTAGTTTACAGCTTGCTGGCCTAATCTATATTTGTTTTGTTTTTTTCAATGGTATGGAGGTTTGTATCTCATCTTCTTTTTGTTCCAGATGAAATGACCAAAGCGGATTCCTTGAGGCTTTTACAAACAATACCTCGAAGTAAAATGTCAGCTCTCTCTTCCCTCGGCGTGCCGCTACCTTCCTTTGCTATTCCCCGTCTCTTGCACCAAAGCATGCTTGACCTTTTCTGGCTGATTGCAGCGAGAACACTGCATACACGGCCCAGTTGGATGTTTCTTCTCTGCGGTTTATGGCTCACCCTCGTCTGTTCTCGACTCCGATATGTTGTTAGCATAAACGTTTTGGTTCAGTCGTGATGCGTCGACATCATTTTATTTCTTTTTTTTTAGAGAAAGATGTGTAAAAACGCTCAAAGGTGTAGGAGAAAAGCAGCTGATTACAGTTGAAGAACAAAATGCACTTTATCTACACCCACTCCAAAACACCAACAGTCCTACAGAATATTGTGAAAAAGATGAGCAAATGCTTTGCTGCCACCACAGTAGACTATCCATCCATCCATCCATCCATTTTCTTACACCCTTGTCCATAGTGGGGTCAGGAGGTGCTGGTGCTTCTCCAGCTAACGTTCTGGGCAAGAGGCGGGGTCACCCTGGACCGGTCGCCAGTCTGTTGCAGGGCAACACAGAGATAAACAGGACAAACAACCAGACACACACACTCACACCTAGGGACAATTTAGAGAGACCAATTAATTTAACAGTCATGTTTTTGGATTGTGGGAGGAAGCCGGAGTACCCAGAGAGAACCTACGCACGGACAGGGAGAACATGCAAACTCCGTGCTGAAAAACCCCGGGCCGGGAATTGAACCCAGGACCTTCTTGCTGCAAGGCAACAGTGCTACCAACTGCGCCACAGTAGGCTAAATATTTCAAATACAAACGGTGCACCTCCTGATTGGGGTTTACAAATGCATTTTCCACACGCACTGTATCGTGTTTGGGATTACAGGGAGGCAGTTGTTTTCCCACCAGAGGCCGAGTGATGCCTAGATGGGTTTTCCAGTCCATCATAAAAACCGTCACTGAGACATTTGACACCTCAGGCAAGTTTGCAAATCAAAATGATCGGTCTATTCGATGTAAATGTGCCAAGATAAGGTTACAAAAACATGAATGCATCACCGGGAATTGGGAACGGGAAGGTATTGCAGCGGGAAAATACTAGCTAGTTATACAACCTAAAAATAATATAATATAATTTCTCTTACAACCATTAGCCTTTAGTTAGCAAGTAGGGAAGCTAATGTTTACAGGTATTCCCCTGGTGTTGCTCCGACAGCTCTAAAACACACAGCGTTTTGTGGTGACGCAACATTCCTGTGCGATAGTCGAAGCGAAAACGCCGCTGCGTGTTGATTTGTTGCATTACACCCAGCTGCACATTCGCATGCCATACTGCATTTCCGCTTCCGTGCTTCGTCTCTGGCTCTCTGCTCAACAGTCTGCTGCTGCGTGGCACAAATCCCTGCGTCTGCCGACACATGTATCGGGAATCAATGTGGCCCATGCTGGAAAACTGCAAAGGCAGCAGCGTGGAAAGCTTTTTCGATGACCCCGTTTGCCTCGTGTGCTGCAGAGGTAAACACTGCTCCGATACCGGACAGTGTTCTTGTCGCAATCATTAGAGAAGCGTTTCAGTACTGCTGTGGGAGGACCAAAACATTTCACACGGGGAAACAAAACGTTTTAGTGAGCTAATGGGCTCTTTGCACCTACGGCGCTGACGTCACATCCGCATGAGCGAAATACAACCGTATGCCGAAATTAATAGCGAATTATAAAGACGTTGTGCTATTATGATTTAGTAATGTAATTATATCAGTTGTGTTACCACCCCCACGCCACTAGAGGCAGTATCAGGTCCAAAAAGATGCGACTCAGGAGCAGATTTAGAAGTACACCAAAAGTTACGGAAGTAAATAGAAGAGAGGAATTCAAATACAAGCTGAGAGTGAAAATCTTTCCTAAAAGTGAAGATGTATCACAGATTTCAAAAGAAAATAAAAACAGGAGACCGAGGATAATATAGGAAATAGCGCCCCCTTCACTTCTGGAGTGCAATGGTCCCATTTCCATATAAGGTATGAGACTGACGGTGGTCCGTTCCCGCCCCTTCCTGTTTGCTGCAGCGAGGTGGACTTGCATTTCCCTGCATGCAAAACTTCACATGAAATCCCCACCTATTTCAACTCCAGTGAGATTTCTTTTTTAGGTTTATTGTGAGTTTTCATTGTCATATTATCCAAATTCACAAGAGAGTTCAAGAGCAGGTTAACCAAGCCAGGAACAACCTGGGGGGGAAAAAAAAGTATCGCATTGAAATTATGAAAATAAATCTATGTAATGGAAACCACTCCAATTTTGAAAAAAAAAAGAAAAAAGTTTTTTTTTTTTAATAAGACGTTTTTGCGCTAGGATGTATCAAAACGAGTGTAATTCACAAAACTTTAACAGAAACACGTTTTTAAAAAATACGCAGTCGTGGTCAACAACAGGATGTTACCACTGGCGGAAAAGATGGAGAAGGCAAGTGGAAGGAGGATGAGGATGTTTTTAAATGACACGTGTGATTTTAATCATGTTTCTTATTTAATGAAAACACTGCAATTACAAAATTATAATTGTTTTTTTTACATTAGCGTAATATTGACAACATTTTGTACGCACTGGTAATGGAAACTCAACTTCTGTAAGACACTTTTCTGGTACGTATTGCTGGACTTCCACTTAGCATAAGCTTCGCTGTAACTTCCGTCAACTTGCTGGAAACGTTCCTGTAACTTTCAAAGAACTCACCGGATAATTTACTTTTACCAGGCAACAAACAAAAGCAAAAAAATAACTAAGACCTTCTGTAAAATAACCTCTAAGATCTTAAAAAGTAACTCCTTCATCGTAGGAAAGTGCAGGCTGCGTTAGGCAGTGCTGCCACCACATCTCAGTAAGTCTGTTTGACTGAGAGCAAGATCAGTTTTTTTCTCTTGCTCAACTGCTTGGTCAGCCATCCATGCACCAAGCGAACACATCCAAACCTCTGGAAGGAAGAATGTGGACAAATCAGGTAACAAAAACAAAAGCAGCTTGGGCGTACTCTTTTTTTTTTTTCTTCTAACAAATGTCACGTTTAGTGAGAACATGTCTTGCACATTTTGTCATATTTGCCTTAAAAAAAAAAAAAAGAAGCAAATGTTGAACACCCACCCACTCAAAAGCCCATAAAAGCTCTGTAGGTAGGACTTAAAAGTTTTGCCAGCAAAAAGAGAGAGAGGAAATAATACGATTTTGAGCTCCACCTTCAATCTGTTGTCATGGGGAAATATGCATTTGCTGAACAGGAGGAGGATAAGCTCCCTACCTTGATCTTTACTCTTAGCGAGTATCGCAGCTACAGCCTAACATGCTCGACAGAGAGGGGGTGAGAGGAAAGCAGCCCTCCCTCTGATCATGCCACAGGCATGCAGAGCGCGTAACGGACACTCTTATCATTCTGTGGTTGCAGTCCTGACTTAACTTGCTACCCTGAAAGCACAAAAGGTTGTGTGTCTCCAAAGGGGCTTCGTTGGGAATGTGGACAGCGTGATAAGACGAATGCCGTGAAACAAATTACGACCGCCGACATCTCGCCCACAAGGATATGAACGAACGGCGCGTTTATCTCGCTAATAAGACTGCGTGTCGCTTTAACCTTTGTGCTAATTCTGATTATTTAAGCAATTACTGAATGTGAAAGTAGACTTGAGGTTTGTGTTTGAATTAATAAAGGAGAGCAGATTAGGCCAGCAGGAGCCTCATGCAGAAATCCACCTTGTGCCCTGAAGATGATGAGACAAACCGTGTTCTTTTTTTAATACGCTGACTTTGTCCAACTTAATTTCCAGAAGCCATTTAACTTTCATGTATGTTTTATTTATTTATTTTATTTTTTTGTTTGTTTGTTTTGCAGGAAGACGGAGCAACCTGTAAAAAACAAGCATATGCATCTGAAAGGTCCATGCAGATACACCCTGGTGACGATTTGAGCCAACAATGGTCCTGCACTGTAAAAAAAACAAACAAACAAAAAATCTCTAATTTACGGTAAAATATCGACAGCTGTGGTTGCCAGAATTTTACCATATAAGTAAAAACAGGAGTAAAACTGTGGCAACCTCAGCTGCTGGTGTATTACCGTAAATTAGTGACGTCTCTAATATACTGTAAATTAGAGTATTTATGGGCAAAATACCATTTTTTAACTATTTTATTCTGGCAACCACAGAACTTTATTGTATAAATTTTAATATTTAAAATTGACTGCATAAATTCTACCATATAAATACGGATTTTACAGTGTTTATACGGCAAAATCCGTATTTACATGGTAAAATTCTGGTAACCACAGCTGCTGGTATTTTACCATAAATTAGAAACTTTTTTTTTGCAGTGTGAACAAATGTTGCTCTGCAGGTTGCAACTCAGTCACACAGTTTTTGTTACTTAATTTGCCTTAGTTTGAGGCACAGTTTACTATTTTAAGGTTGTATTGAAAGCAGTACTTTTTGCCTATTTTTTCAATTAATTTGTGTTCAAGTTTCAGTAGTTCAGCTGTTTCTTAACTAACCTGCTTTATTCGTCCGAAGAATCGCCGGGCCTCAGCACTATGCTGCCTCTGCCGTGCTGAACAGCTGTGTTCATCTGTCTGGCTTTCCCAGCAGGGAATCTGAACATTTTAGATGAATTGTGTGTCGCTGGACCAGGTGAAATGTTTTTCCTTGGTCTCGCTCCAGGCCAAGTGGGAAGTGACATTGTTGTCCTACTTTCCTTGTCCTGGCAGGTTCCTGGGTGAGTCCCAACAAGGTCAGACACTTGAAAATCCTCTGTGCAGACATCAAATTGTCTGGATTGAATGATATGTCTGAGTGTTTCAAAGTGGTTCCAGAAGAGCTTAATAAAACCTACAGCTCTTCACTTCGCTGAGTTCCTGAACTGTTTGATGCTTCCAAATGTTGGATCAACATAAAACCCTTTTTATTTCAGCTGATGATGTCATAAGGTGGGGTGGATGAAGGCGGTGAGGCAGACGCAGCAGACCCAGGATGTAGCGAAAAGATGGTTTAATGGTGACAATAGTCCAAGTGGGTCCAACAACAAGGCAGTACGGCTGAGCGGAAGCAGAGGCTCAACACCGGTAGCAACAAGTGATAAGAATGGATATAGACGGCAAACATACGACAACTGACAAGGACCCGACAGAGACGCAGAGACACAGGTGACATTAAATACACAAGAGGTAATCAGGGAACGAGACACACCTGGGAGTAATCAAGGGGAGACAGGACAACACGGAGAGCACAGAGACACAGAAAACTTGAAATAAATACACAGAAAACACGGAACCTGACAGATGAAGTGAGAAGCATCCAATCAATGCCCGAGAAATAAATCGGCCTTGTTTTTGTCAAGTAGAGAATATTCTTGAAGCGTAAGCTTCCAGGAATACGGAAACTATCTGATTTTATTTTATTTTTTTGTTTCATGTTTTTTTTTTTTCTCTCTTTAATTTTTACAATGATTCATTGCAAATAAACTGCGGTGATTTTTTTAGTTTTTTAAAATATTGACAACTATCTCTGTGATCAACAAGCTGCTCATGACCAATACTTAGTTTTCAGTAAAATACTTTCTTCCATCTTTAAGGACGACATCAACATCCTCAGGTTTCTGTTTTCCTAAACTTTGCCGATCGTAGGCGTCTGATTGAATCTCTTGCTTGCTCCCCTCTGTGTTGCTGCATTTTAGGACACCTTGTGCTCCAGTTAGCAAAAGGCAGGTCAGGCAACACCTGCATCGCAGTCGTAGATCTTACAGCCTGCAAACTGTTGTCACGTGAGACGTTGGGGTGGAGGGAGGAACTGGAAAAATACCAGTTTGATGTATCCAGGGGTTTACCTGATGTGAGCTCGGATGTAAATACATGTTTCCTGCTGTTGCATGCAGGTAATTATTAAATAAATAGAATCCACAACGTCCAACAAAAATGTCCATTTCACATTTGCTAAAATATTTGGTTTGATGAAACCAGAAGTGTAACTTTTTCAAGATATGCGCGCCGTTACATCTGGCATAAAACAAACACAGGATTTCAGAAAAAAAGAATATCACATCAACAATCAAGCACGGTGGTGGCAGTGTAATGATCTGGGGCTCATTTGATGCTCTGGGACAATCTGAATCTGATGAGTGGGAAATGACTTCATCTGGCATTCAGGTTGTCATTTTAAACTCAGTCTCACTTGAGCTACGCATGCAGAAAATGTTGAATGGCTAAAAAGAAAAAAGACAAATCTAAATTTCACAGTGACTTAGTCACAATCTGAACTCAAACCTGACTGAGATGCTATATTTCGTGGAAAGTAACATAACGTGGCTGAATTAAAACAATTCTACAAAGAAAGTTGGGTAAAATCCTGTAGAGCCTTAACCTGAAGGCTTCCACAGTCATTTGGCATTTCTGGAGAAAGAAAACCACAGCAGCCGCGTTCAGAGATAATCGAGCGCCATCCTTCGTTCCTGTTTGTGAATTTTTAAAAACCGGTTAGAAGGTAGAAAGAGGGACACATTTTAGCTAAAACATCGAAATATTTCCATTTCTGTGGAAGCAAAAACGTCAATAAAATAACCAAATAAATAAATGTCGGATAACGTTATTAAAACTTTAGCAGCATGGGTGTTTGAATTTCTTTTGGCACCAGTAGAAAGACGTATTGATTTTCTCTTTTAAGTGCAAACGATTAGATTCTGATGCATTTTCTAATACATTCTTGACACTGTGTCAATGTGAAAAGTGAGTAATAACATGAAAACTCCCTGCTGGCCCGTTCCCACATAACCAATCAATTCGAATGCCCCCGTTCAGCCTCGGGTGTTCAGACGTTTTTATATTTTCTCTCTGCAGAGGTTTGCCTACTGCTCTCAGACAGGACTAGCTATGCGGCTGAGGGCAGTAACTCCACGTTTAAAGGGCGAAGACGGACACACATCCTTATGACACCAAACGTAAACCTGTCAAAGACCCAGACGAGATGAAGCGCTCAGAGCTCAGATGGTAAACCCCGGATGAGGAGGCGCCGCTCGCCGTCTCTCGCTCTTTTGGCAGCGGTTCAGCAGTTTTGTTGAGCAGAGGCACAAAGTATGGAAGCTGTCAGGTGCCATATGATGCTGCCTCTGCAGTTCACACACGGAGATTGATGACAAGGTTGCGGGAACATAAAAGAGTTCCGGCGGAGGAAACACGGGGGTCGAAGGAGGACACACGGCTCAGAGCGAGGCCTCGTTTCACATCACACCCAATGTCAGTTCATTTGTTTAGTACATGCTCATCTCAGGAAATTAGAATATGATCAAACAGTTAATTTTTTTTAGTGCAGAGTGAAGCGTGTGTCTGATATAAATAAGATGGGCACGCATGGATTTATTTCAAGTTTTAATTTTTATTAATGTCAATGTCAATAGCTTACTTACGGTTTACAAAAAGCCAACATTCACTTTCAAAATGAAGAAAAAAAGATTTTTAATACAGACTTTTAATACTGACCAGTTTCTTCATGCACTGAACACCAGTAGCGCCTGCTGCTGTAAGGTTGTATGTGTTGTGTGCTCACCTTGAGATTTTCCTTTAAAAGGAAAAATATTTACTCATTGGATTTTTTTATTATCTAACCCTCTATTATTAACAAAATAGTGGCAAAAGAACAGATGTTTTGTGTCAAAATATCTTGTACATAGCGCACATCTGAGTCTGAGCGAGTCAAAGCCCAAATGTTATTGGTCTGTTTACTTTTGCTTATTTGGCAGCTTGCTGCTTTTTTTGTAAGCTAAAAGTGAATGAGCAGAGAACCGTAGTTCTAAGAGGGTTCAAGTGAACCCCGACTGAACTTTGTACTGTATGTGCGGTTCTGGCTGGGTCGCCGGTTTATGAGCTTTTTTTTTGTGGTTTCGCGAACTGAAGAGCTGGTTGGCCGACCGTGACATCTGCTGTGCTCCTCCTGAGCTTCACGCTGAGGCTGCAGGAGGGTTAAACTGTAGCATCTAGTCCAAACTTCTCCCAGAAGAGTAGAAATTAAGCAAACGCTGCTGATTCTCCTGCTCCTCCTCTGGAAATCTGACACACCCACCTGAACCTGGGACTCTCCATCCTCCACCTCCTGGCTTTGCTTTCCTGTTTTTATTACTGGGTGTAATTGGTCCATGGTTTTGCTGAGGTGTTGCTCTGACAGCTGCCTTCTTGACAATCCTCCTTATCTATATTGTGAATTGCCTCCTCCTGCAACTAATCATGACGCTGCCACCCCTGTGCTTCAGAGTTGCTATGGTGTTCTCAGGTTTCTCAAATTATAAATATGATCAATATAACCAAACATCCAGTTTTGGCTAGACATGTCTGGACATGAAAAAAATAAGTTTTTTTCATCTCAGAAAACATCGGCAAACTACAATTTGGCTTTTTACGTTCCGTTTGGAGTAATGATTTCTCCCAACTCGTGGTTGGAACTGGACTTTTGTCGCCAGTGTGGATAAAGACTCAGTCTTACTAGCAACTAGCAAGGTGACCAACATGTCTGGGACACAGAACCCTGATCCGTATGACAGCCAGGCATTGGTGTCAAGATTTGTAGAGAAGATTATATGTCTATTTTCTTATACAATATATGTAAATATCTGGCTTTTCCTCAATAAAACACACAACTTTCTTATTTTCCCCAATTGAATATGTGAAATAATGCTACTTGTCTGTGATATTCTAATTTATTAAGACATACCTGTTTGCGGCAAAAGGTCAGTAATGTTTCCACTTCGTGAATGACCCAGATTCAAATGCTCTACCTGTGTGTGTGTGTGTGTGTGTGTGTGTGTGTGTGTGTGTGTGTGTGTGTGTGACAGCGTGCATCCCCTTGCGTGGAGTCGTGCCTGTGTGTGTGCGCGTTGGGATGAGTGGGTGGGCCGACACTGTGCCGCTGCATCACAGCTCTGGTAGCGTCTGGTTTGAAGCTTAAGTCAGAGAACTTTCCAGTTCTCCTGACCTACATCAGCGACGCGGCGTTCTTCCACAAACTCATTGTATCCTTCTGAAAAACGTCTGTGGTCAAGATTGTGTTTGCGTTCCTTCCCCGGAGTCTGATTTAACCACACACACACACACAAGCTCAGAGAAGGAAATTCAACAGTTTAGTAGTGATAGTGGTTTCACGGAAATGCTGCTGTCACATTACAGGAAGGATTTGATTTATCTTAAGCTTCTCTCAGCAGGCTGCCTCCTGCTGCTAGGTGGTTAACAGGAAAGCTATAATCTCCACACACACACACACAGAGAGAGAGATAAACAAAAAGTATGAGCAACGAAACACAGTGACTCAACATGCAACCTTTACCAGGAAAAAACCCCCCAACTCTGATCCACACAAAGACAAACTTCTGCACTCACACACGTTCACATTGCGTGCTATTTGCAGCGGTAATTAGAGGTGTGACAGCCAGACAGGTGGAGGTGACGATAATGGGCCTCAGCTATTTCTGTTCCTCCGCTCGCTTCGTCTTTACAGCTCTGACATTCCCCCCCCTCACCCTCCACCCCACGGCCGTCTTCTGCCCCTCTCACATTCCCCCCCCAACTTTCTCAGAACCGAGCTCCAGTTGTGAGGAGTTCAACGCGCTCTCGCAGTTCGCATTGTTTTCTTCCTACACACGATCTTCTGTTTGTCCCCGCTCTCTCCCACTCTGCGGCGCTGCCTTAATTATCAAAACAGCTTCCTCTGTTCCTATAAACAAACATTCATGCAACTTCTTAATATTTACCTTGCTACAAATTGGCAAAGAATTTAAAGTGACAGGCACACCAGAAACTTTGTGCAAAAACGGGGACAAGTTAACCTTTTTGTCTTACTTTTGATAGGATGCCGAGACGTCGGTTTTCAACATAAGGTTTGTTGTGCGACGTTGCGGGCGCTTCAAGCTCCAGTGTGCAGTCGGATTTGGAAAAATGATTTTCTATGAATATTTCATGCTAGAATCCCTAACCAGGAACTGATTGCTATATGTTATTTGGAGATCAGTGCATTTGGAAAGTTGTCATGTTGCTACTAGCTAGATGAGACTTTCTTACAAAACATAATATGTTTTATTTTTATCTCCTTTATTCACCTCTACATCCACATTAGCTGCCATTTTTGTCATCCCAGGTGCTGATTAATTAGGCTTCACGTTCAAGGACTCATTGATGTGTCAGTATAGAGGTTTCAAGGTGAGACATTTTCCATCCCAGTGGACAGAATGTAATAGATCACCCCGACGCGCTGTTCTTGAGCTTCATAGAGACGTTCACCTTAAGGGTTACCTAAACACTCTTCAACCCATGATATATGCAGCTTTTCCCTGATTCAGGGCTCCAGGGATTCTGCTCCAGATGACCAGGGCAAGAGATACTGCAACACCTGGACGGGTTAAACTCAGAGAAATCCAGGAGCTTCACTCATACTGGTGTTACACAAAAATGAATAGTGATTTGCAAACAAATAAAGAGTCATAACCTGGAAAAAAAGGTATTTAAAGTGAGACAACAAAGTCCCTTCCTATACAGGACCATCCTTGCTGTGAGATTTTAACAGCAGCAGTATTATGTGTTTTCCCACCACATGATATCATTTATTACCACAAACAAGTAACCATGTTACCTTCAGTTGCTATAAAAACGAATGAAAACTGACTTTGTAATTTAGCGCCTTGTAAATGGGTCTCTGTCGCTTTAAGAAAGTCCTCCTCTTTCCATAACTCTGTCATCTCAACATGACTCCTCTTCTAACTCTTTAGCAATGTTTTTACCAGCGTTTCACTGAAAAGTGACTCGCATAACGAGCTCTTCAGCTAGCTCCACCAGGTGTTTGCTAATTGCTGCTGGCTAGTCTGAAGGAGCTGAGTGGGAGAGTCAAGAGCGAGGGCTGCTCTGTAAGGCGGAAAGTGCAACTCTGAGACTGAGAATTGTTTTCCAAAGCTGAATGGTTTGCCACGGGAGATTTAAGATAAGAATTTCACAAACATGAAAGAGTCAAAGCAACACTCCAGGTGTGTTTTTGATGATGGAATAATATGATAACATGAAGTAAATCTCAAAAAAGTCAATTTTACACAGTTTTGCCCCTTTAAAGTCTGTCCTGCTGTAGCTCACTTCCACCCAGCAGTTAAGCGGTTAACATATGAAAGAAGTCCTGTTTTTTTTGTGTGTGTGTTTTGTTTTTGTCTTGCTGCTTGCCTGCGTGTCGATGCACATGACATGTTTCCCCATTTGTCGCCTGCATCTGACAGGCAGCCGCTGCGATTTTGTTTGCACATGCAGCTGGAGCTGAAATCTGCCACTTCGCTCCTGCGAGCCGCCGCGCAGCGGTACAGCGTGTCACCGCGGCAGGGCTCCTTCCACGCGGTCCTGTTTGAGCGCGTCATCCGTCCTCAGCAGCAGGGACCGCCTTGACCTTGAGGACGTTACGGAGAGCGCGAGCGTCGCACGGCTCTCTGCTCTCGTTCCTCCTCTTCCTTTCATCTCTTTTATTTCTCCGCCGTTCATTTTTCCCGCCTCATTGTCTGCGTCTTCTCTTCAGAGCAGATACTCTTATCCTGAATTCATTTCAGCCTCTTTGTAGACTGAGACCTTCACACAATTGTGACAACAGCATTGTTACTGTTCTTGTTATATATATATATATAAAATACAATCTTAATTGCACTGGTTGTTAATGTTAGCCAAACTATTATAAGATCTGGGAAGTATGACTCATCTCACCAAGGCATGTTATAAAACAAAAATGAAATCATTCGCTGCTTATGATGCAACAGTGGGACAGATTTTTACCATCATTGAGTTACCGACGGGGGTTCGTAGGGGTTCGGTTTTCTTAAAAGGCTTACAGCTGAGTCCCTGGGGGCATTTTGTGGGATGTGAAGTGGGATTGTGGGTTAGCCAGATTGCTTTTAAGGACTTTCTGATATTTTTTTTTTACACCCAAATCGAGAACCGTGTCAAAATTCTCGGCACGAGATCAAGCCTGTTCCCAGTGCGATTGCTTGAGGCGTTTGTGGACGAGATCGTTTCATGTTGGATCTCAGATAAGAACAGAAGACGATGGACGGATGATTGTCTGAGCATCGAGGGTCAAAGGGCAGTAAACAATGACGTGGGAATGAGAGAAGACTAACAAAAGTAGAAAAGCTTCTTCACAAACCCACAAATGCCCCCTTTTTTCCAATCAAAGCAAGTCTTAACTTGCGAGTCATGATGAGTTTTGGATTGAGATTGGGGCAAATTACAATGATTAAATGACAAAAGGACAATATTCTGTAGAAGAAACCAATGTAAGGTGTGTTTTTAGAGTCAATCAGAGTACATGTTGCATCAGCCACAGTCTTTAAAGTGTTTCGCTTAAGTGAGCAAAGAGTAAGCAGCTGAACACACCTTGAGAAGGGCAGAAAATATCTCCACACGACGCACATTTTTACTAGTTCTATCATTTTTCACGCTTTGCGTTTGCCGTGTGCGAGCTACACATTCATTCTCAGCTGTAAAACGTTCTATAAAAGCAACAAATGTTAGAAGAAATGCATGTTTTTGAGCAGATATAAGTAAAAGGAACGCAAACTGAAGCTGGACGCAGCGCCGCATGAAAAGCAGTGCGGCAGGACGCCTTGCAGCCTAAGTAGGCCGTCTGAATTGGCAGTGTCTGCTTGGTAAGTTCTGCAAAGTGTGTGAGCGTGGCTCGAGTCGACCGTCAGAGAGGCATCGCAACTTAAAGTAAAAACAAAAATCCAATCTTTCTGTGATTAAATACAAGAGAAACAAATGCAAAACAAAACACTTAACCACGTTTTGTTCTGATTTGAAGGACTTTAGACGTCATTACAAGCACAAAGCCAGGATGGATAACACTCCCCTTTAACATACGCTCTGCGTTCATATATTTCTCCACACTATAAAGATTATGCTTGATCCACTAACCCATATTCATCTGTGGGAATTTGACAAAAACACATCTATGTGTGTTTTCTGTTACTCCCTCTTTGTGTTTTGTGTATTTTGGTGTGCAGATATTTCTTTCTCAGCGTGTTGCGCATCGCAGGCAGACCTCCTGCTGCAGCGCTGAAACTCATCAGAGCATCTGCAGAATCACTCCAGGCTGTTTAATAGCCAGACTCCCTCCAAGCTGCATCCAACATTAGAACGCTGCGTTCAGGGTTATATATGTGTGTGTGTGTGTGTGTGTGTATCGGTTAATTACTTTGTGTGGTGCCCATATATGAACCTGCTCATCTCTGGGGCACAAATCTTCCCTTTATACAAGCCAGAGGAGAAGCTTAAACAACAGTTTGGGTGGATGGATTGTTATCAAATATGAGATTTTTTTTACACAAAAATGAACTGCAACTAAATTGTAATTTCCTTTTGATTCAGGTTTTTTTTTTTTTTTTTTACAAGAAATGACCTTGAAGGAACTTTGACGCATAAGTTATTTTTTACACTGATTCCAGTCTGTTGATTAAATTTACTCCTGATCATTCATTCATTAGTAGGAATTTATTAACGTCACAATAAATCTAATTTGACATTGTCGTAGTACATTTTTCACTGCAACGATAAACACAGTAATTTACAGTGGTGTAAATGTCACACATACTTAGGCTTCAGTGTTGAACGTGTATGTGCTGCTCCCCGTAAGACGGAGTAGTGAGATTTCCACATGGTTACATTCAAGCTGCGTCTCAAATTTCATCATAGTGTAAAAGAATCCTTTAAAAAAAATAAATCAAATAAATATTGTGTTAATAATACAATGCTTTGGGCATGCAATATCAAGATAAATAAACCTGTAGGCTTCACATTGTGCATTTTTTTAAAAAAATGATCAAATATCAGTTTAATATTGCTTTTGAGCCTTTAAGAAAAGGTTGGTATGAATATCTTGCACCACAAATATCTCAAATGTTTAGAAGAGGTCTGTAAAATTAGGGTTGGATCAAAACTTCAGCCTTAATTTGTTGGGAATGTGCAAAAACGTCAAAGATATTTCTTGGCTCCCATTACGCGCTAATTGTTCGTACGTTTAAGTGTAAACAGAAAAGGAGTCTACGTTTAAAACTCATTTGTCTGTGCGATGCAACAGGCTGTGGGTTCAAGTCGATGCCTGACTAAAAATCAGAGCGAGTGAGTGGGCAGCACACTTCTGCTAATCCACTTATTGCAGACAAACATTTTTCACTCAGCACTTTTGCGTTTTTTGCTAAAAGTCTTGTGCAATTATAGACTTTATTGTCATTCAACTGCACATTTACAATGTACATATTGAGCAAGGCTCCAATATTATCAGCTTCCCCTAAATAAATTTTTCCAAATAAATTCCAAGGTGCTAATTTACTCGGCTGTTTTGTGAATCTTTGCTGGAATACATTTTGACATCGGCGTTGAGTTTTTGGTTCTTGTCTGTTCAGATTTTTTCAAGAAGACGTCTATAGTCACGCTCTTACTTTGAAGTACACAAAGACTGCTTCACGCTGCCCTTCCGTTTCCTCTCCTAATGTTCTCCACCATTAACGCGGTGCAGCAAATGGCGCGTTCAACGCTTTGAGTTCAGCGCTGTGCACTTTGAATGCAGACGCTTAACATTTTACTCTAGACCTAGAGTTTTATGCGTCAGGTTTACATTCGAGGTCTATTTTAGGGTGTGTCGAGTTTTCTGTTGTCGTTTCAAATCGCGTCGCACGGCCCTCGATGCGCCTCCACGTAGACTTTGAATATAAACCAAATGTGTTTGGTGTGAACGCACCATAATCATAATTCTAAATGCATTGATGTCATGTGTGCTTTCTGACCAAAGCCCTGCTGTGGGCAATTGGCCAAAATCCGCGACAGAGTTAACAATACTCAACACTGAAACCACGAGTGACTGGTCTGTTTCAGAGAATCGCTTCTTGAAGCGCAACCTGACAGAGTGCAAGCAATTACTGGCTTTAATGCTTTAGCATTAGCTTCTGCCAGACACTATGTTGCTTTAGTGCAGCCAGGGGCGCAACTACATTCTTTCTGAGGTGTATGCGAACATGTCATGCCCTGTAGGACCAGCCTGAGAAGTATTAGCAAGTCAACAAAATAAATAAACGTGAAAATGGTTTAAGACTGAATATGGCAGAATGAGAAATGCCACAGACTTTGTGCTTGGCTTGAATCCTGAAACTTCAGGCATAGACTAAACTTTGAGTTGCTTTTCTGACTGTTTCCAGCTACATTCAGGAGTCCCAGTCCATGTGAAGGTCGGAACCATCCAGGAAGTCTGCTGAGAACACACTCGGGGGCGTTTGGGGGACGGACATTTCCCATTCGCTCTCTCCTCCCACGGGGAAGCCCAGCCACGCCTTAATGTCCGCGCTCCGTTCCCTGTCCGAGGAATCCATGGGAGCTGGATCCAGGATGCAGGTGGTGCACATCATTTGGTCATCAAGCAAAGTGAGGAGGCTGCTTGGTTCCACCCCATGGAGAGGCTTCCCAGGGATGCCTTCCAGAAAGTCCTCCAGGCGTCCGCCGCCACACAGATCGAAGTGTTGCTTATAATCCAAGCTTTTGGCTGGAGTCCAGGGCCCAGGCTGCAGAGGAGAGTCGTGTTGAAGCGCAGCACTGCTGGGGGAGTTGGGCGGTGACAACAGGAGGTGGAGCGGTGACGGGCACGGTGAAGAAAACGACAAGTCTCTGGCGTCTTTCAGTGCGTCGGGTGTTTCTGAAGGCAGAAAGGAAAACCTTCTCACAGCGCCTTACAAAACTATTCACACATCTTAACCTTTTTTTAAAATGATTTACAGCATTACAGTACAACAACGTGCATCAATGTGTTTGACGGGGTTTCATGAGGTGTGAACAGGGTTTTAAAAGAAAAAGTGAAGTGTTGGCCATGAGATTGTCAGACAATATTAGATAAACTAAGGATCTGCTGCCAACTCGACTTCTTATGCCTTTCTTATGGCAAAAAGAAACGACTTCTTATGGCGTTTCTTTTTGACACGTTTCCACCAAGGCCGGATTCGTAGAGAGCAGGACTAATCCTCGTGTTGCAGACTCATTCTCCAACCTGAGCTGTGGAGCTCTGCAGCTCCTCCAGAGTCACAGTGGCCGTCGCAACTTCTTCTTTGGCTTAGGTGAAAGGTTGTGTTTTCATAGATTTGTGCCTTTAATGTACTTCTTTCCATTTCCAAATGGGGGATTAACAGTCTTGCATGAGACGCTAAACTCATGCAAGTGATTCTAAGATGCAGAGACTTGAAGCTGCAGTTATAATACGGTGGAGTTTTTCCCCACTTTGTGAAATTGTTAAATTAGTCATTAAATTTTAAATGGTAATTATTGAGTTTTATTATAGAGCTAGCAGAAAAGATCATTATTTATTCTAGACGGTTCACACACTGTACCTCCAGGCTGCAGGATGAGGTCGATGAAATCCTCGTCTCTCAGCTGACGACAGACAGAGAACAGCAGATTTTACCATCAAATGACTAAAAATAGTTATATGAACTTGACATCGTACAATTGACTGTGAAACCTAAGCGCGACGCAGAAAACTACAGAGTCAGACTTTAAAACCTTGTCATACTTTATCGTGAGACGGCGAGGCTGCCGTTTCGACCGAATCTGACGACAGAGGACTCAACAAGACATCCAGCCCTGGAAACATCTCCTGCGGGTCACAATGCATCAGGGAAATAAAAAAATATATATAAAAATAGACAAAATCTGAAGTGACAATCTGGATGAATGTTCAGGTTGCTTACAGTTTGACAGAAAGGTGATGGGGAGTTTCTCCACGTCTGAGGAGACTGCAGCCTGGGCGGTGCTGACGGACGACGAGCTGCTGCTTCCTGCAGCTCCACACATTTCTGACGTTCCTCATTCTTGTTCTTTAATGGCGGCACGTCATTAAAGAGCTTTAAAGAAAGGGAGTTTAATTAAGAAGGTTAAACAGAAGAAGTTTTTTTTTTTCCTTATTTGGCTGCCTTTAAATGTTTTTAGGAAAATGTTTGACATAAATTAACAAGCAGGAGACTAGAAGACGTCAGCTCATATTTTAAACTGCAGCATTCGGTTTACATCAAGAACGGCGGTGATTTTAAAAGAAACTGCAGCAACAAATAATTAGGACGATTAATAAATCAGCTGGAGAGGTGTTTAATACATTCATATTTAATTCAAACGTACTTTATTTCTCTGAAAGAGAAATGAAATGATGTCATTCAAGTGTTTTGAAAGAGTCGTCAATGAGTGATGCTGTGGGCAGGAAGGATCTTCCATAGCAGCAAAGTTTAAGCACTAATCAGCTGATCCCAGTTTTACAAAAACACTAACCTGCCGGTGGGGTTAAAATCAAAACAATCCCCCCCCCTCAGTGAATCAGAGTTTCCCCCAGTGTTTTATAAGCCTGGTTGGCCACCAGGCTTTACTTGCTCCCCCACCAGGCTGAGAATTGATCATTTAGTCACTATAGGGATTTTTTATAAACCCGTAGCATTGACGGGACAAAGAGTCTCTTTGGTGAAACACAGTGGCAACATGGTAAGGTCAGTATGTGAACACAAGAAGACTGAAGTCGGGTGACTTTTTTATTCACCACTTCCTGTCTTTACCGGTTCACACGGCAACAACTTCAGCAAATAAAAGTGACAAATCGTGCTTAAAGGGAAACTACTTTAAAATTAGGAAGGAACAACTGAAGTGCAAATAATTGATATTTATTTTAATTGTCATTTTTTAATGTGTGCCTTTTTAAAGATGTTTTTTAGTTGGTGTTTAGAAATTGTTAATAATGTTTTCCAATAACACATAATTACCTTGTCTTATTTTAAAATTTTCTGCCAACTTTGAACATTTTTTAACTCGCTGGTTGCGCAACCTTTCCACCTCCAGCACCGGGTTTATGCACGTTTTCCAAATGGAACCCTAGTGATTAAATGTTCTCAAATTAAATGTTGTTTTTTTATTATTTTCAGTGTGACATTTCACTAATGCAATAAATAAGTTCACTTATGTCTTTTTGCATGTCTTAACCAGGTGTTCTAATAATCTGCACATTCAAATCTAATTCTGTTACTTTATGACAGACAAAAACGAACGGAGGAGAAAAGCAGTCAATGGGTTCCGCGTAAAGCGCCACGTCACATTCAATCCGGATGTTTTTAAGCCAGTCGGGGACGCTTGTAAAGCCTCTGTGAACCAAGATGTGATGAAGTCTTTGTTCCTCATCTCTCAACACCATTAATCATAGTAATGGAGGACGCTGTTAGGGTAATTAGCAGGGTAAAAATAATCAGCATCAGGCCAGTGTCAGACACTTCTCCAGCACTGCTGCTATTGTTTCAAACGGCATAGGCCATTAATTTCACAGCAATCAGACTGACGACGGCAGTTTCCTTGCGCTCTTATTTCACCGCGGCGCATTAACAAGCTGTTTGAATTTCTATTATTGCGCAGGCAACAGGAGAATGGATTCAGGAACTCTGTGGTTCGGTTCCAGATGGATCTTCGAGGAAATCGTTAAGATGCTGTACTTGCTGGTTGAATCTGGATGTTTTAATAGTGACGTTTAAAAAAAAAAAAAACACATAGAAAATTCTCACGAGTTGGTAATATTTGCATTTTGTATTTATACCACAAGCCATGTTGGGGACACAACAAACAAACAAAGGTGTTCTGGTCAGATGTGATCAAGTGGGAAGTTTTCAGTTGACGGTCCAGTAAAAAAAAAGTCCATTGAGAATTTGTGGTAAGACCACAAAGAGTCTTAAAATGTTAAAAGCTGTGTGGGACAATTCCCCAAGGACGGCTGGTTCGACCAAACATGAACTCTGGGTGTTGAATATAAACACCGTTTGAAAACCACTTTTCTTCCTCTACAATTAGATGCTACCTTGTGTTTGTATCGCACTTAAAATCTGAGTTCATAACAAAATCAACCGTGGAAAAAAAGGTCAGAAGGTTTGAGATGTTGCATCAACTGTCTTCACTGAAATTTGACTGTAGATACACATCATCTAGTGAACAAACAATTGCAGAGGTCGTTCAACGCACCTGAGATAAATCGTGATTGGACGCCTTTCCTCGTTCTCCTGTCATGTGATTGCTCAAAGGAATCAGGATGGGCTTCCTCTTGCTGTCACCGACCACGGCTGGGCAGGAGCCGCTGTTCAGAAGATCCTGCGGGACGAAGGGAAAGTCTGAGTGCTGGTTGGGGAAACAAATCAATCTTTTGATGTTCTGTACTTGTGTGGAGGATGCAGAACCTTGTAATGAAGCAAAACTATCTATAGGAAAAAACAGAGTCGGAGCTGGTAATTGTCTAAAATCCGTGCTGTGATTGTCCGTAACGTGACGTACGCGAGGTTCTTCTTCTCTACTCCTACCTGCGGCTGCTGCTGCGGATGCATCCTGCTCTGCATCTGGACGGGTCGCAGTTTGTTGTTCTGCTGCTGGTGCTTCTTGGCGACGCTCTCTTGTTTCCTCAGCAGAACCTGTCGCTCCGGCCCCGTTTTCTCCAGCTGGGGGCGAAGCTGCTCAGACTGCGGCGGCTGCGTCTGTAGGTGCCGCTTCTGAGATCTCCTTTGCTTCTGCGGACGGGGCTTTTGGTGGGCTTCCGGCGCCTCGTTGGCGCTTTGAGCGGCGTGCTGCGGCTTCTTAGTGTTACGCTGCATCAGCAGCAGCCTACTGATGGCCTGTTGCTGAGCCAGCTGTCGAGCAGAGTCCTGGAGGCAAACCTGCTTCTGCTGAAGCTGATGATGTGTCTGACTGTGAGGCTGTTGAGTCGGGCCAGACGACTGCAGCGACATCTTGGATGCTATCTCTTCCTCCATGGTTTCCTCCTTGATGGTTATAACCTCCTTTTCACGGAGAACGACTAGAGAAGGACTTGTTGACCCAGCGGGAGGTTCCTCCTTCACTCTTTTGAGGACGTGCGCCTCCGGAGCGTCTCGGTTACCGTTTCCCAGCTGCATCCTCAGCTCCTCCACCAGCCTGTGATTCTGCAACAGCATCCTGGTGAGCTCTGCAATCTGTTTATCTTTCTCCTGCAGCATTCTGTCTTTGTCAACAGTCGCAGGGGGAGTTGCTGCGGTAATGGCGGCGACCATAGAAGAGACCGAGCTGCGTTCCTGCAGAGAGGTAGACTTTAACGAGAAACGACAAGGCGGCGGGCCGGAGCGTCGGCGCTCCGGTTTGACGGCGGCAGACACTGGAGCTGAGGTGAGCGGCTGAAGGCTGGGATCAGAGGTGGGAGAGCTCATCTGCAGAGAGAATGAAATGAAGAGCAGGTGATAATCCCGTAAATTATTCCTATACCACACGTAAGGTGTACGAGCGTCCCTGAGTCTGGGCCGACCACGACCCTTTCTCCAGTTCATCACCGTTCCTACCGTGGATCACTTTGACTGATATAAGTGCCGTCTAGCCGTTATAATTTTCCACATTTAAATCGCTGCCTAATGCATCCCACACACTAAGAGTTGCCATAATCATTAATCACTTTTTGCAACGCCAAATCTGAGTAGGAACCCAATTAAATTGTTGGAGAAACATTAAAAACGTGGAAAGAGCTGCAGCAAGGACTTACTTCCTTACAAATTCTTCCTACACTTTTCTTTTTTTCTTGTCGCACTTCAAAGTTTCAGATCATCAATAAATTTTAGATCAGAAAAAAAGATGCAAAGCTGTGCAATCGGGGAGAAAACAATACGTGAAAAATGAATTGCCCCGCCCCTTAAATAATAACGTAGCTGTGAATAAATCCCCTACAAGCATTAGTCTGGAAAGGGATAGAAATGTGTAACTGATGCTTCGGGTCTCTGGTTCACCACAGTAACAGAGACTATCTACAAACGGAGAATGCATGGAGCAGCGGTGAACCTGCCCAGGAGTGACCGACCTTCAAAAGCTGCTTCAATGATCAGCAACAAAATATGACAGAAAAATATTTAAAGCATTTAAGGCTTCGCTTGCTTCAGTTACGGTCAAAATTCATGAGTCAACTATAAGAGCTTGGTAAAATGGAGAGAGATCCAAGGTGAAGACTCCTACTGACCAAAAACAAAATAAAGTTCCAGCAAATAAATTTGGGGAAATGTTTTGTGGACCGACGAGGCATTTCAGGACAGAACATCAGTCTAACATGGAGGTGGGAGTTAAATAGCAGCGTTGATGGACAGGAACATGAACATCTGTCAGCTGAAGTGTTGACCATTATGCCAACACAATGATCCAAAATCCACCAACAAGTTCACATCAGAAAGGCTTAAAAATGTCAGACTTTAAGAAGTTTCGCCTTAAACGTGTCGTTCATCCTTCAAAGGTTTCCAGCATGGCTGAACTGAAACCATTTTGCAAAGAAGAGGGGAGTAAAATTCTTCCACATCCATTGCTGGTTATTGGAAATGCTTGATGGCAGCCATTGCCTCCACTAAGCAGGTATTAAGTTTAGGGGAGAATTACTTTTTTTTCTTCATTTATTTTTAAAATAGGCTTGTTTGAAATGTGTTTTCTGACAAGCTCGTAGCACTAAAAATACACACTGGTCGAAATCATGACTGAATCTGGTTTTGAAGCATTTTCTGCAGCACTTGAACTGAAAGTGTGAAGCAACTTCAAACCGAATCCAGCGGAAACATGGACATAAAATGAAATAATCTTGATCAGCACACACACTTTTATGACACAGTTCATCTTGAAGTGAAATAATTTGAACAATGAATGTTTCATGTCTGACCAGTTCTCCCAGTGGGTCGGGGTTAAAGCTGATTTCTTCTGGATTGGCGCCGTTCTGCAGGCTGGGCCCGTCACACCTCAAGAGCCGCTGAGGAGACGGTTCACTTGCACTGAAACCGCCGCCTGCACCGCCAACACAGAAAGAATCGAGCTAATTTAGTCTTATTTATGCTCAACGGCGGTGTAAACTGTGAAGAATAAACCCTCATATGTAATCCCGGTTCACCTGCTGTGGAAGGCGGTCGTGCTCTTCCCAGCTCTGGCCATCTGGTTCCCCCTGCTGTTGGAGAGGCGGTACCGGCTCGGCCGAGTTCCTGGTGCGCCCTCAGCCTCTCGATGAGATCCTTCCTGGTGCCAGAGACGGGCAATCTGCGCAGCTTCAATTCACACTTTAGTTCTGCGACCTGGTGGCGGACGGAGTAAAGGACAAATCGAGAATGAGGGAGGAAGGTGAGGAAAAAAAAGTGAGCGCTGAAAAAGAATTAAAGGAGAAATAGATCAAGGCAGAATAATCTGTCACTGTCGCTGGGGCTGTAGTTGATGGGGAAAACAACTTGTTCCAAGCTTCAATTTCTGTTTACTTTAATGAAGTTTCACCTCGAAATAAGGATCTGTGTTTTCCTCCACTCAGTCTCAATAAGCCTGGATTGCTTAAATACAATTATGTTGCTGCTTTCCTTCATTTCTGCGGTTCCCCTGATTCACTTGTGTTTCTCGTCAGTCTCCAGCTTACCTGAGTTTTCCCATAAAATGTTTCTCGTGTTCTTGTCTGCTTTTACATTAAAGTTGTTTTCAATAAATGTGTGTCCAAGCACCAGTCAGAAGTTTACACACACTCTTCACAGAAGCAGAATCCACTTAAATCAGAAAAGAAACGCGTCACACACTGTCAGACATGGTGGTGGCAGCATCAGGCTGTGGGCCTGTTTTGCTGCTTTCAAACCAATGAAAACTGTACAAAAGCTTTTATTTCCTATTTGCTTTAGTTGTCTGGATGATGTTTATTGTCACATTTCACTCTAAATTTGGGCCGTAGACAAATTGTTCTTTAAGGGATTGATAAACCTGGATCATAGATCTAATGTTCCAGCACGGCGGTGGCAGCATCATGCATAGAGGCTGTTCTGCTGCCAGCGCATGGAGTAATGAATAACTCTTTTAATTATTTATAATGAAAATAATCGTCTGTTCTACCATGAAAAATAAGCTATCTGTTGACCTCAAGCCCTAACGGAGCTATTATTAAGATTTATTGATATTAATATTTTATTAGATGTCTGATGTGTGACAGAAAACCATCATTTTAGCTTTTCTGGAAAAAATAAGAAACTATCATTGAAGTTGTTTTACAATCATTTCCCCCTGGGAAAAAAAAGTTTAAAATACAAAATATTGGGAATGATTTTTTTTATTTATTCACTCATTCATTTATACATTTACTTACTTTAATCTAAAGCAAAATCTAAACCTTTTTCTTTTAAAGATACATCAGGATGTAATGCTCCACATGCGAAGGTAAATCTGTTAGGTTTCTATTTGGGAGTTTGATTGCTACACCTCTAGACATGACACAGCTAGAAACGCAAAAAAAACCAAAAAACTGGGGATGAACTGACCTTCATTTCGTCCAGATTCGGACGGAGCGATGAGACTTTTGTCCCAGAACTTGGACCGATGTGGATGAGAGGAGAGGAGTCAGACGGGGAGGAAGTGGAGGTCAAGTCAGACGGGGAAGAGGAAGGAGGCGGGTCCCGATCCCTGGTGGCGATCCAGAAAGTCAAACATGACTAAACCTCCACAGAAGGCCGATTCACGGATCCGTACGAACTCTACGCTTACGCGGGCGTGGCGGGCAGCGGGGCGCGGCCGTTGTGCCGCTGCTGACTGAGGATCTGGAGCTGGAGGAAGAGCTGCTGCTGCTGGAGGATCTTGGCGTGGGAGGAGTCCAGATCGGGAAGAGGCCCGGCGTCTCCCTTCTTGTCAGGAGGAACGTACTGATGGTACTTCAGCTTCTTTACCTAGAGGGGAACCCGTTCATTCAGCGTCACAAGATTCTCCCTCCAAAACCAAAGCGACAACACCCACCTTTGGTACGTTGGCCTTTGCTTTCTTGAGTTTCTGGGTGGAGGGGCCCTGGGACTAAAAAACACAAGACAAGTAGGTTTCACCCAGACACTCATGAAGCTCCGTTTTTTACGCATCTTACCTTAATTTGAGGGACTCTAAAAGTCTTCTGCACAGAGGCGTTTGGACGAGTGGAGGAGAGATGAAAAGGAAGAACTGACTGAGGAACCTGATGGGTGGTTACAAAAAGTCCCGGTTAAAACTTCGAAAAAGAGAGAGAGAAAAAGAAAAAGTGTTCTGGACGCATAACACTAATTGCATTTGAGCCGAGTGCCCACGGTCGGATCCGTGCGGTGAAACCTGTCAGGATATCGCCTACGTCCAATCCACATGCCCACTCCTGCAGGAGTGACCGTACCTCAGTTGGAGAGGCGAGGCTGCTGCCGGCCGGTTTCTCTGCTGAAGGTTGAATGCCCAGAGGACGCTCCCGGCTTTCTGACTGACGTGGAGACAGGCTGTCGTTACTGTCCTCGCCGCATGATGAGTTCCCCCCCGAGGGCTTCGGAAACCGCCTCTCTGGGAGAGGCAGAGCAGAGAGAGAGAGTCATTTATATCCTGCTAATTTTAACTGCAGAAGAAACAGGAAGTGCCGGCCATCTTGGAGTTCATGTACCTCGCCTGCTTCGATCATTGGTGCATAAAGCCTTAAAATAACTATCTTTTTTTTAAAAAGTCCAACTTTTATTTTGAGTACATTTATTCAGTGGTGAAAAAATTCATCAGTAGTGTTATAACTGTTGGAGCTCCAGCAGTTAATGCTTCAGTAGCAACTTTTTTGTCGATAGCTCAAAACTTATTCTTTAAAATTTCACAAAGTCGGAGCATCCAGAGAGAAACGTTCCTCTTTGTAAGCGTCTCTATTATTCAACCAGAGTTCTGGTTCCTCTCTTATAGCATCTTCTCCTCAGTTGAATTTGTGTCTGAGGAACTGTTTTCTGTCTTGATTTGGTTAAATGTTTTGGATCATGAGCCAAATCTCAGAGAGTTTGTGATGCCGTGCGGTCTAACAGGGTTCCTAGTGCCTTAGGAAGAGAAACACTTTAGTTAATAGGACTCAGGAGTAGCCAAACACACCTGGAGTGTTTTCTGCCTAAAATCTGTCTCTTTAAAGCACACAGTTCCAGTTAAAGTCCCTGTAAAGTTTGGCAAACTCCACGTAAATGTGGTTTTAACGGGAGGAGAAAACAGAAACGGATTATTTATCATGGTTGTTATGGAGACGTGGCAAAACACAAGACATGCCGCATTTTAACAGAGAGGCGTTTAACACTGCGTGGTGGCAGCAGCAAAATTAGCTTGGTTTCCGATTCAGCTTATTGACCACTGGCTAACAAAACCAACATTATATACAGAACATGACGCCTGGAAACAGGAAGTCATTGATTACTAGTCGGAAACTACCAGAAACTTTAAAACAAAAATATTTGTTGCAACTGGTAATGATTTATTTGTTTCAAATGAATGATTAGATTTGTGCTACAGGTATATATTTTTTATCCAAACTGATATTATACTGCAAATTCAAATAATTTCTTTTATACACATCCAAATCTATTGACAGCCCAGTCCGGCTCTGAAGTTTGCTGAGAGAAACAAAAACAAGAGAAAACACAGAGCAACTTCCTCTTTGATTGCCAACTGATGCCGGCAATTCACAGGGTTGCCTAGGTGACACATGCCCCGCTTTGGAGGGTGGTCCACACGCCTATCAGCATAAACATTTTACATTGGCGCTTATTTAGCAGGAGTTCTCCTCTCTGTTGCTGCTTCTCATTGCATTTTCTTCACACAATGTTTTGCAGGCAGCCGATTAACAACCGGCGAAAACAACAGAAAACGAACAGTTTGGACAGGTTGGGTCATCCCGCTGGGCTAATTGTCCTTCTCCGGGCTCATCGTAGCAAGTCTTCCCCGGGATTCAGGGAATTTCAGCGCCTGCTGGGATCCCCCGGACTGCGGGTTTTCCTCACTAATAGATGTGTGTTATTTAATTACACGGGCAGACAGCTATGGAGATCACACTCCTGGCTGATAATTCACCATCAGCAGGCGATGAGGAAAACACAACGTGGGGCTGATTTATTATCCTGTGATCCAATAATGTGCTGAGTTACCCACCGCTGTGCTGCATGTGTGCATCTTGAGTGTGTGTGTGTGTGTGTGTGTGTGTGTGCAGTTGTGTCTGACAGCAGCAACATGTACTGTGCTGAAGCTCTGCACTGTGTCTCTGGTGAATCAATGAAACCTGCCGTATCGGAGCATCGCAGGCACGACTGACACGGGGACTGTTTACATCACAATCAGCTTTACTAGGACAAAATGCTTGCACATCGATTTCTAATCTCTTTTCTAAAGATTTCCTTTGGCACTGCTGGCCTTTATTGATCAGTAATTTGACAGGAAAGAGGGTTGAGAAAAGGGGAAGGCACGCAGCAGACAACATTATTTTTTATTCCTTAGTTGAAAGCTCATGTTTTCTCCCTGCTCATCTCCTGTTTGACCAGTGGTTACGTTTTAAGGTTTTCAGATGTCTCTTTTAGCGTCTCTCGTTCAGGATGGACGTGCTCGATTGGGCAGATCTGGGCATTTTGGAAAGTGGTTTTGAATGTTCCACTTGAGAATTACTTTCTGTACATTGGAAAAGCTGATTTTTAATTCTTTAGCTACCTGATTAAATCCCACACGCGATTCATAAGCTGCTACAATCTTCTTTCTGAAGACCTCAGATATCTTTTTCCAATCCTAATCCTTCACCTCAGCAGTCGGGAGAACACAAAACTAAGCAGAACAACACACTTTCACAATAACAATGTTCTGCTTTATGATATCTCTGTATGTGGATTTTTAGTCATTTAAAGTGAAAACAAATTAAGCAGTGTCGCCAGAAATTGACTTTTTGTTTTTTAGCCTTAAAAAAAGTTTAAAAATGTCTTTGC
>CAEFZX010019971.1:0-10561 GCA_903066825.1 Alfaro cultratus | reverse complement strand
ATAGATAGATAGATAGATAGATAGATAGATAGATAGATAGATAGATAGATAGATAGATAGATAGATAGATAGATAGAGTTCTGGAAAAAAATAATAAACCACTGCACTGAATCCCATTTAAAACCTCTTGGTTATTCCACCAAATATTGATTTTTGGACTCTTCATTGCATTATTTGAGTTCTGAAAGCGCTGCGTCTTTTTCGTTACTTTGACCATTTCTCATTTTCTGCAAATAAATACTACCGTCTTGTTTGGAATTTTGGAGAACTGTCATCAGTAGTTCATAGAATATAATGATGTTCATTTTACTCAAACATATACCTATAGAAAAACAAATCTTAATCAGGGAAACTGATCATTTTAAGTGGTCTCTTATTTTTTTCCAGAACTGCATGTGACATGAAACATTACCTGCTATTATTTTATAATGACTCCATAGGTTTGACATTTAATATATATTTTGTTACAGCTCTATGTCAAAATAGAGTGAACTAGCTCTAATGTTTACAGGAAGAGTGACAAGATATCCTGCAGTATGAGGCAACAGATGTCATATTAAGCAACTTTGTAGAACCAGTAAACCAAACAATATAGTGTAAATGAGTGCAATATAAATTCAGACCTAATAAACCATCTATTGTAATTACCCCAAAATCTACATTATTATATATTCTTGCAATAAATTTGCTCCTTTGCAAGATCAGCACAGCCCATTAAACTTTCTGACAAGTTTCATTGAAAGAAAACTACGTGGCAAAATTATGTAGACAATTTTAGAGACACACATAACCAGACCTGTGTATGCTGGGTTATAAACTCACTTTGTTTGAGTAGTTCAAACTTAAGTCAAAATCGATGACATAAAGCCATGCACTTAACCACACTCCAGTTAAGTCTTGCCACTTCTTCAACCATATGTTTTAAAAAAAATATCTCTTGCTCGGCTTTCCTTCTACTCGTCTCTACTGCTTGTCTCCTTATCATCACAGTGGATAAAGAAAAGGCCACTCCTACATTTTCACAGCATGAAAATATTCACACCCTTATCCTCTTTTGACAACGATGACCTGTTTCCCCCCTCATTTATACAAATACTTATTTCCTCTCTAGCTGAGATCTGTGCCATCCTAGTGGCATACTGAAAGGCTAATGTTAATACGGCTGGTGAGTGCATGGAGCCAGAGACGGGCGTGGAGACAAAATCAGTGATAGTGACGAGTGCATGCATATGTATGAATACACACATATGCATAATCTTAGTAAGGAAGTGCTGTTAAATTTGCACACACATTTCCATATCATCATGCCACCGCACAGTGTGCTTGTGAGTGCACATCTTGAAAAAGTGGTAAGGTAGAGAATGTTGATGATTACATTTGTTTCTCTGCCAGTCACTGTTTCTGCAGAAAGCAACAAAATGTGTCTGAGGGAGATTACACACACACACACACATGCTTCTGTTTTCCATCATTAATGATATGAGCCCAGACTACACATGTTGTGTAGAATATGTGTGATGTAGGTGTTTATCTGAGACAATAAATAAATAAATAAATAAAAGTTTGAAGTAGTGTTTACCATTTCATCCTGGTTGTGCATTGCAGTAGTACTGGTTCTACTCAAACTGCATGATGCTCTGATGCTGTGATAGTTGGTACAGTTTCTTTTTTCTTTTGAAAGTTTGAATGCCTGACCATTACCTCCCAACATACTTGTTACTAATATTATATGGCACTCTCTTTATCACATATCAGACCATAAAACCCTTTTTAAGAAAGGTTTTGGAACGCTTGTAGCTGTGTTGCTGTTTTTGTGATGCCATGCCATCACTGCTGGGTGTCAATTAGGGAGCTGCACCACCATTTGAAACAGAAATTGTTCTGTTTACTTTTACCTTTACAGTCTTTGCTTTCATAACAACTTATTTTGGGACAGAATATGTTTCAAGCAAGCAATCAAGGGAGACAGACAGTGGCTTTACTCTTAAAATGGCACAGGTTTGTTATGTAAAACAATGAGGCAGCAATAACCCTTTAACTAATGTTGTGTTAATACATTTTAATCTGATTTGAGGATTCATTCTTCTCAAGCTTACATCTGCCATGTATTGCAATGAATCATTTTAACCTGAAATATAGTCAATCTGTGTTAGAAGAATTTTTCTATCTTCAAATTTGCAGCTTTTACTTAAAGTTGGAGTTTGCAGTGAGGTTACAAAGAATCTAAATCTCACAAGAACAGGCCATTAGTAATCAAGCTCGATTATACATCAGAAATCTGATTGTTCCATAGTTAACTAACAGAGCGCTTTATTCCCGGACTGCAGGTTTACTGGTGGTTCCAAGAATTTCTAAAAGGAGAATGGGAGGCAGATTCAGCTTAAAACTCTTCATTTTGATATAGCTTATAATTAAAAACAAAGTGACGTTTTCCTAGTTGTTGGATGTGTGGGACAGCAGGGGAAGAAGAGTGATTTATTGAAGAAAGATGGTTCTCCCTGGTTCACCTCAGGGCTCATTTTAAGAGCTTATGTTATCCTGAGGTATCCATGTACTTCTGCTGCTTTAGGCTTAGGGACCTGGAGGTCCACTTTTCCTCACTCTGCTACTTTCTTCTTCTGCTACTTCTTCGATTCAGCTGTTAACTTTATGTTATCTCTATCTTTTTTTCTCTCTCTCTCTCTAGAAGCTACATCTGGTCTTGGGTTCTCTTTGGCTATGATACATCTCTGGAGGAGACCACTGGCTGAAATAATGCTGCCAACAACAAAACATTGTCCCTCTCCCGCTATTAACTTTTTACTTTAACTTAGAAAGTACTCGTACATCAGTTTTTCTGTTTCTTCTTGCGCATTCTGCACTGTCTTCTAAAACCCCCGGTCGGTCATGAAAGATGGACACTTGTACTGAGCCAGGTTCTGCAGGAGGTTTCATCCTGTTAAAGGTACAGTTTTTCCTCTGAACATGCATGCTCGGTGTGAGGGATTGAAGTAAAGTTGACAACGCAACAGAAGCATCAGTCTACTGTTGTTCTGTGTTAACACCAATGACTGGTGACATCTGATCACACCAATGGTGTGATCAGATGGTTTTCTTAGATTGAAATGACTATCGTAAAAACAATGTATTGTAAATTAGTCCAAAATAAATAAATGGAATTAAGTGAATTGACCTTATATCTTCAAAAACCTTGTGGGCGGTCTTATGGCACAAAACTTAAATCTCATGGCCAAAGTTCTGTGCATCCACAGTTACTTTCCTTTCAATGAAACTGGGGATTTTGTGAAAGTTTGTGAATTAATTAATCCCAAACATGTATCAGCTCTAGAACAAAAATCTTCAGCTGTCTGCTGGAAATTTAAGGTTTTAAGATTAACTTCTTCTAAATCAACATAATTACTTTATTAAAAGAAAATAATTTGATGAATGATTTAGACAGAATCCAGAAATAAATTTAACATAAAATCTTTGAAGGAGGCTGAGAAGAAGAGATGTCTCCACAGTATGATAGATTTAGAGTAGAATTCCTTTGCTGCTATGTGCATTGGTGTCTAGTTCCCATTTATTTTAATATTGAATGTGTTGTATTCCCAAAGAAAAAACCCAAACTCCACAATGGTAATTTATTCATGACATGAACAACACCTCCAGTTGCCATCAATAAATGGAAAGAAGTGGGATTTAGTGTAATAAAGGAAACAGTGGTTTCTTTCATGGTGCAAACAGATGTGAAAGAAAAGAAAAAACAATCATGAGCAGAAACAAACCAACTTTTGGCTGTGATTGCAATTTAAATCAGCCTCACTTTCACTCTGTTTTTAGTTCTCTTAAGAGGCAAATCTTCTCAATCACTCTGTTCAATTATAGGATGATTGTTCTGCTTAAATGACCTAGACCTGATTGTGCTCTCTCTTTCTCTCTCTCTCTCTCTCTCTCTCTCTCTCTCTCTCTCTCTCTCTCTCTCTCTGTTTCAAATGTTCTCATTTATTTTTGGTCTACATTTTATTTACAGTGTAAAAATACAGCACAGAGGCATGTTTTACATGCTCTAAGTGTGCAGTTATAGCATTCATATCTTTGAAAATCTAATTATTTTGTGGCCTTGAAAATATTTTTTTCCATTTTATTTAAAACATTTTGTTTTGCTGCAGGGTTTCCCTAGCAGGTTTACCTTCTTGCTGTTGATTAACTCCTGTAAATAAAGTTTTAGTTGTCCTTATTTACTCTGATGTGGTTTCTAAATATTCTCCTTTCATATTTATTCATTTAATGTTGTGGTCCAAGACCAAGATTCACATTTTAACCTATTGTGATTATCTATGGTTTTTTAAAAAATCTTCTCCACACCTTTTATTGCAATTCCAATTAAGAGGAAAATTTATTTGTTGTGTTTTAAATCTAAAATGTAATCATTTGAACACATTTTCAAAAGCTTTAAAAAATAGTAGTTTAATAAAAAAAGTTTAACTCCTTGTTTTCTTTTCAGTGCTCTCAGGTCATCCGTGTGCCAGTTAGTGTATTTTCACCTCATCTCTTCAGTTGGGTCAAAATCCAAGTCGGATCAAAACAACTCAAATGATTAGTGGCTGCATCAAATGTGTCACCCACGCCATCGTTGATCAGCTTTCACCTTGCTTCCCTGTCTTCTCTTCACCTTCAGATCAGCCTCACTCCCACTGGTATTCCATATCAGTATTCATTTACCTACTTCCCTCACTCTTTATTTTATCTCATTCACTCTACCCTTTCTCCTCTACTACCCACTACATTATCTGCTAATAACCTGAAATTTGTTTGTCACCGTAGCGACACAGAGGGGAACTGCCCATCCTATTACCTCCCTCCCCTTCTCCATCAATGCTGCCTAGCTTATAACACCTCTCATCAAGTTTGATCAAAAGCCAACCGAATCCCAGTCAAATATTTGTATTTCCCCTCGCCTGTTTAATTTAACTGCCAATGTTGTCAATCCTGCAGTCGGTGCTACCTTCCTGAACCCTGCAACAGCTCACTGCACTGCAATCTACTTTCGAGATTTACTGCGTAACAGCTTCTAATGACAGAGAGTCCCTAAGTCCCAAAGTGGTGTATTCAATGCTAAAGCAGTCAAGGTCATTTAGAAATATAAAGCTGAGATTTGTTTGAACAATAGGCCTGATTGAACAACCCTAAATCAGTGTGCATAGTTTACAAAGTAAAGTCAGTTTTGGCTTGGAAAATGTATAATTATGTCACAGACGCTTATTTTTCTGTCACATTTTTATTATCTCTAAGCCAGAAACACCAAAATCACAGTAAACTTCAAAAAATTCACACTATGGGCCTGATCTTGAAAGATTCTAAATAAAGAGTGCTAAACTGCATGAGCAAAAAATAAAATTTACACCTCCAGTAAGTGGGTATGTTACATGTATGATGTCTACAAAGATTGTGCCTGCGACTGAATGCTCATACAAAAGTGGGTAAAGTCTGTCTTTGTGTATGCTACTGCTTCTCAAGGTAAGCCCATAATAACTTATCATAACAGTGGCACAGTTGGTAGCACTGTAAGAAGCCCATGTCTGTACTGGACACATTTCATTCACTGTGGATGATGACCCAACCTCATCAGCTTCAGCCAGCATCTTCACAAGTTCTTTGGCTTTTGTTCTGAGGTCAATTTGCACATTTTGGACCAAAATACATTCACCTTTGAGTCACAGAACTCATCCCCTTCCCAAGCGATGTAATGATTGGACATTCTCATCATGTCCATACTTGTGCATAATTATTTTAACAGATGGGCCTTGAAGCATCGGTAAATTGTTCCCAAGGATGAAACACATTTATGCAGCTGCACAATTCTCTTCCTTTGTTTGGTCTTGGAAAAAGCTGAACAAAGGTTGTATATTGGCACACAGTCCTTATTTTTCCAACTACTTCTCAAGAACGTAACAGCAAAATCCCACAACTATAACTTAGGTCTAAATTAGAGTGTCCGAGTTATGAATGGTCCACATCTGTTTCTTTTACGAGAGTAGATGTATCACTGCAGTCTATTGCAATCCAAGCTACAGAAGAATGAAATTTAAAGTCAGCCAGCACCTGGTGGTACATTATTCTAATGTTGACTGGACTTAAATTAGGAACAGGAAAAGACACATCAGAGACTTACACCCATATACTGAAATACACAAGGTGATAGATTGAGACGTGGTTTTTCTGGGGGATGACATTGTTTTGTTTCCTAATAGCTAAAATATCAGCATCACATCTAACATCTGACTTTAGGAGTTTATCTTAATTCCTATCTGTTGTGAGCCTGATCTCTGTTAGATATGAGTATTACAAAGATATCTTTGCAATACTCAAGTTCTCATTCTAGTCAGAATGCTTTTTAGCAATGTTTTTCATTTCAATTTTGAGCCAAAATGTCTCTTGCTCACCATTATCATCATCATCATGATCATCATTATCCAAGCAGAGCTCTTGAGTGTTCAAGCTGGACAGTTTGTTTCTTAGAAATGTAATAGTGAGGCACTTGTTTCACATGTAGACTTTTCTACACGTGAAACATGATCATTAGTCATATTGATTACTGCAATAATGTCCTCACAGATCTGGCTAAAAAATACCGATCCGACATCTGTAGCTGATCCAGAATGCTGCTTCTTGTGTTCTCACTAAAACCAGATCTCCTGGTTCTGATCTGCTCTGCATAACACGGAAGTAGAACCAAACATGGAGAAACAGCATTCAGCTTCTATGCACCACAAATCTGGAGATAAGCTTTAAATCAAGGATCAAAAACCACATGTTTGGAGTTGCCTTTGATTAGTAGTAAGTAAAACTTTGATAAACCTTTTTGATGTGTATTTTCTTGATGATCTTCATGATATTTGACAAAATGTAATGTTTATTGCTTGTTTCATAATTGATGTTTTTATGTTGTAAAGCACTTTGAAATGCCTTATTGCTGAAATGTGCTATGCAAATGAACTTGACTTGAAATCAGCATTGAAGCATGACTAGGCCTTTTTGTTTAGGCAGATGGTTTGGCTTAGGGAAGTGTCAGCTTATTTAGGAGGTTGCTGTGATCTTATCCCGTCCACAGTTGTCCTTATAAGGTAGGATAAATGCTACCTTCTGGTTGTTTACTTTTTTAACAAACATCTTTTTTCATTGACAAAAAATATGCTATTAATTCTTCTTTTAGTTTTTTCTCATCCAAAAAACTATGCTCTCCTTCACCTTTTTGTGTTCGTTCACTCTGACTTACACTGTGTTGCACACTGCTTTTGAAGTCTACTCAGATAGACGTAGTCTCTTGATTCAAGATACATTCATGGGAAGGAAAGGCAAATAAACTACATTTGAATCTGTTTTTATCAGTGTTTGAACAGAGCTACATCTCTTTCACCTACAATGAATCATGTGAAATAGAATGGTAAACTTTGCACTGTACAGCAGGTGCTTGGCCACTCATCCAAGTATCATGAAACCATTACAATTTAATTGTAATGGTGGAATTACAATTAAATTCCACCATTATTTATAGAAACACCATTCTGTCATAACTGTGTTTAGTAAAGATTAAGAGGGACCAACCAAAAACTTTGACTTAACCCTCTCCAGGCAGATGTTGCAGATTTGCAACAGCTAAATATCAGATTTGTTCCTGCAACTAGAACTTAATTTGAGCCTGAGAGGGTTAAGCATAGAGTCACACAATTTTGAAAATAGACTGATTGAAAGAGAATGCATATAATTCCTCAAAATTCAGACTGCATCATTTGTTAATTGCCACTGATAAAACATGACCCCTGTTCTCATCCTGAATTTATTCAAGAAATCACACTAGCAAATGTAATTTGCAGTAATAATTTGCATAAGAGTCCACCATAAATTAAATTATAAATGTAGGCCTATATATCTATTGAAATAAATTTCATCATAATTATAGATTTTGTATCAGAAATAATGCTTAAATTGTCCTTTTTTGCTGATGTTTTGACTGCAATTATTGACAGAATGTTAATGTGTTATTGACTTAAAAAAATAAAATAAAATTATAAGCAAGCCATTTTGTTACTGGATTCATTTGTGATGTCCAAAATTATTACATTATTCATAAGTAAAGAAGTATCGGTCATTATTATATTTTCAGGGCTCTTTGAACTAGTTGAACATTGTGTAATCGTCACATCTAGTTCAGTGTTGTGGCTGACTTTTTGCATCCTTTTGTGACACAATCTATAGCTAAGTGTACTTCAACGTCACCAGACCTCAGTCTAATAGAGCACATTTGGAATATGGTGGAAATATATACTTCAATAGTGGAAATATTCCAGAAAGTTTACCAATGAGGATTAAGGCATTTCTAAAGACAAAAAACTGGTCTGAGAGTCTATTTTGCAGTCTATAAACTAATGAGGTCTGTAATACAGACAATGCAAAATTAATTTTTCAAAGCATATAACAGTTTTAAAATAATAATTAGCTATTTAATATAGCTCCATGGAACTTATTAATTTAGAAAAATGACACAATTAGAAGCAGCTCTTGCAAAATCATTTAATTATGTAACTAATTTATATTAACTTAATTGTTTTGGTGTTGAAAAGAAAAAAAAAAAAATAGATTTAAAAGAAACCATCCCTCCAATGAAAAATGATTTACAATGCAACTGTTTTCATGTGGAAGAACAATAAAAAATGTTAATGTTGGAACATAGAAATGCAGATTCAATATACCTGCCCTATAAAGGCAATACTTAAGATTATCACATTTAAGATAAAAGAATAATAATAAACAATATGAAACTAGTTTATATTTTGCTAATAGGTGGAGTAGCAGTGGGTAACTTGAGGAGCTCATTATACCAAGAAGAAACACAGTTGAGTACTGTCACAATCCAGCTCCTGGAGGCAGTAAATGCATCCACTACTTAGAAAGTACTGCTAAGATTATAGATGATTCATGTTTTCTATTAATTGATAGATTTATTATTTTATCTACCATTTGATAATAACCAAAAGAGGTGACCGAAACACTTTAAAGGAAAAATCCCTGTAAAAGATCACAAAACAAGAACAAAAAATTAAAAATGCTTCTATGCTACATGGTAGATTTGACTGAAAAAATAAGCCTTGAGTTTTGATTTAGAGATGTCTGGGTCTGACATAGAGCGAAGGTCTAAAGCGAGTTTGTTTCAGAGTCGGGGTTCTGCCACTGAGATAGCCCGGTCACCCCAATGCTTTAGATTAGTCCTTGGAACATCTAGCAAATATTGATTTGATGACCTCAGGGATCTGCCATGTACAGACAGACTTAAAAGTTCAGATAAATAAGGTGGGCTAAGGCAATTAAGAGCTTTAAAAGCAAATAATAAAACTTTAAAATCAATTTGAGAATTGACAGGAAGCCAGTATAAAGAGGATAAAACAGTGGGGCGGGCAGGATGTGTTCATGTCAAGAGGTATTGGTTAAAGACGGGCGGCCGCATTGTGGAATAGTTGAAGTCATCAGCCTGAGGGACACCAATAATGATAACTCTATATTATCATTACTCTCTACAACATCATTTTACCAAAAAGTAAACAAAACATTCTATACTTGGTTTCTATTTATGCTTCTTAAAGTAGAAAGTCCTCAAGTATTACAAACATGTAAAAATATATCTTGGTATTTTTAATTTCCTTAGCATTTCCTTAGCCCAGGTTAACCAGCATTCTCAAGAGATGTGAGCTTGTATGGATTTGATCCAAGCTAAGGCCTTTATCACAGTTTCAGGGAGTCTGTGGAAATCTATAATTCCAGGTGTTTCTGCATCACGGTCAGCAGTGTTACCAACATTTATCACTATGACAGCACTGTTATTGTATGGAAGGTCCACAGTTATACATAGTGCCATACACTGCAGTGGCTAGCCATGTGTCACAAAGAGCTGACTTTCACTTTAACTGATCTCCTCAGCAGGTTATCCTGTTAAAGGGTTCTTCCCTGCTACTTGAAGAAGTGCCAAACAGTCGGTATGTACTTTGGTTGTAATGAAAACCTGCAGACAGCTGGCTCAGTGTTTGTTGGCACACAGCTTGAAACCCCAGGCCATATATTATGGTTCACAGTACCCCATCCACTTAGCCAATAGGCTGTGCATTTTGAAACCAGGGGTTCAGACACCTTCCTCCACCCTCATATCTCACAGTGTTTCTTTTAAATGGAAACAGCAACAGGTTTTATGATGCAATAAAATGTTCCCATATCATTGGATGGTCAGTTTTTTAATGTATGAAGCTTGACACTCAAAGTCCTTATTCTTAACATTCCCCCAAAACACCTAAACTTACCAGACAAATGCACATCTGAAATAGTCTCTCTGTAAAGGTAACATGCTTTATAATTAACCTAAGCAGTCAAACCTCTGCAGCTGTAATTACTCTGTAGGCATTGAAGTTGGAACACACAGAACAAAAAAAAAAAAAAAAAAAAAAAAAAAAAAATCCCGTGTGGGGTTTTTTTTGTTTGGTTTTTATTGAGATTGACAGGTGGAGATATGTATTAGGGAGACTGAAGAACAGTG